>JBBPBX010018650.1:0-10867 GCA_038048925.1 Garcialebias charrua | reverse complement strand
CTAATGGCACGAAGAAGAACCACTGTGTCAACCTTTACTCTGTATCCCTCTTTTAGAGAAACAAGTAGTCACTAATCTGAGTGAAAATGAACCCTTCCTTGAAACTAAACAGTAGTGTAAACAGTTACATCCTGTTTTTTTTATCAACTGTCTAAATTGAAACCCATACTGTTCAAAAGTAACCCTATACCATACCATACCATTTTATTTATAAAGCACTTTAAACAGGAACAAGTCCACACCAAAGTGCTGAACAAACAAACAAGCAACAGGCACCACAGACAATGAAGTACAACACGAAAAACATAAAAACACTGCAGATCAAAATAAAACGATCAAACACCAATCAGCGGGTGTTGAAGGCAACAGAATAGTAGTGAGTTTTTAACCTGGACTTGAAAACTGAGAGGGAGGGGGCCTGTTTGATGAGCAGCGGTAACTCGTTCAAGAGTCAAGGGCCAGCTACAGAGAAGGCCCTGTCACCTCTGCGCTTGAGACAGTAATACATGCTTTCCTAACATCCAGGCTCCATTACTTCAATGCACTTCTTTTTGGAATCAGTCAGACCTCTATTTCAAATTTGCAACCAATTCAAAATGCTGCTGCCCAATTTTTAACTGGTACAGGCAAAAGAGAACACATTACTCCAGTCCTGGCCTCCCTTCATTGGCTCTTGGTTCAATTGTGGTGGGAGTTGTGTGGGGGAGTGGGGGCACAGAGGTTAGAAGATGGGCCTGTGATCGGAAAGTCGCAGGTTAAACGCCCGGTACCGTCAACATCAAAATGTGGGTGGAAAAGGTGAAACACCCACACCTACCTCCACCCTCATTTGCCCCACTCTGGGCCCCTGAGCAAGGCCCTTAACCCCCACCATCTGCTCCTTAAACAGGTCTCTCTTGAAAATGAGTTATTGTGACTCAATGAAACTACCTGAATAAATAAAGGGTAAATAAAAAAAAGAAAAAGAAATTTCAAAGTCATTTAAAACTATTTTTGTTTGTTTTTAAACAGCTCTGCCTCCTCCTATCTTGCTGATCTGCTGCAGCCATATGTCCCACAGTGCTCACTGAGGCTAGCAGACCAGTTGCTTTCATTGGTTCCATGCACTTGTTTTAAGCTAAGAAGTGACGGCCTTCGATGTTTCAGGTCAAAGACTGTGGAATGACTTACCACTGCATGTCAGACAGACTTCCTCTATCGTGTTTTAAGTCTCGATAGAAAACTCACTTTTATTCACTGGCTTTTGACAATGTGTGAGATTATTTTAACTTGTCTGTATTCTTTAAGGTTAGCCTTTTAGTTCTTATGTTCATCTATTTGGATCTATGTATTTTATCCTGTGTCTTTTGCTTGTTTTGTTTTTGCTGTACATCACTTTGGTTGGCCTTGTTGCTGTTTTAAGTGCTTGGTAAATCAAGTGGCATGGTATGGTGGTGTTTGGTACAATGTTCTAAACAAACCCCCACACAGGGCTTTGTAGCAGAACTTCAAATAAATCTTAAACTGAAATACAATAACTTTATGTACATTATGCAATCCTGTTATGTAGCTACTAATTTTAAAACCCAAATTCTTATTTGAATTCACTGCATTCTTTGTAAACTTTAATATGTAACTTGAAAAATACATTTGAGCCCAAAAAAGTACTTATTTGCAGAAGATGCTAAGACAGACCTGATAAAGTCAAGTCAATTCAGATTTATTTCTATAGCACATTTAAAACAAGAACTGTTATCAAAGTGCTTAAAAAATCATAGCATCAAATAAAATAAAAAATAAGATATAATTAAGCATCAGGAATAAAAACATAAAAACACAAAACATTATCTGAAACAACAAAATACTAAATCAGATCACCCTGAAGGAATAAAAACATAAACGCATGACACAATCAGAAACTGAAAGTTATGCGCCATTACTCATGTTCCCTGAAGGAAGGGAACGAGGTGCAACACTATTGCTATGGGAAATTGCGCCCCTGCGCGATTACCTGAAGGAATACAATCACACCTTAACGGCAGGGGGCGTCAGCATCACCCCAGAGACCCCGCCCTCTGGGTACTTAAGATGCGGACGCCCATCCTACTTTCTCCAAAATGCACTTCACCGAGCTTCAGCATTGAAAAGGGCCAACTGTGTTGCACCTCGTTCCCTTCCTTCAGGGAACATGAGTTATGGTGCATAACTTTCAGTTCCCTTATCAGTCAGTCACTCGGTGCAACACTATTGCTATGGGAACGTAATTCATTCACGCCCTTGAAATGCTCAGTAAAATGCATGCTTGTGTGAACATCTGCCTTTATACATTAGGCATCACTTGGCCGCTCTCTACTGTGTGTTAGAGAGGACAGCCTGAGTGACGTCACACGTAGTAACGTCCAAACTGTAATGTTTTGCAAACGTGTTCGTTGAGCTCCAGTTCGCAGCTGCACAGATGTCTGCAACTGGCACACTCTTGAACAGTGACCACAAGGTGGCCAAGCCTCGAGTAGAGTGGGCACGCACCCCAGAGGGCACCTGTTGACCTTTGCTACTGTACGCCCTCTTAATGGCCTCAGTCACCCAGTGTGAGAGACGTTGCTTTGACAGGTCCCTGCCAGTAGCTGGGACTGCAAAACACACAAACAGTTGGTTTGTTTTCCTCCAATCAGCTGTTTTCTCAATATAAGCACTTAAGGCCCTAACGGGGCAGAGTGCTCTCAGTCTTTTCTGTTCCTCAGTGAAGACAGGAGCAAGAGAAAATGAAGAGTGTTCAAAGTCCAAACTTCTGGGATTCAGAGTCAGGCCCTTTGGGACATATGCAAGGTTAGGCCTTAGGGTGACCTTTGACCCATCAGGGTAAACCTGGTACACATTGGGTGCATAGACAAAGCATGGAGGTCACCCCCACGTTTTGCAGAGCAAAGAGCCAGGAGCAAAGCGGTCTTATAAAATAGCAAATCTATCCTAATATTGCTTAATGGTTCAAATGGGGGCTCACAGAGAACACTCAGGAACAGTTGGAGATCCCAATCAGGGGTCAAGGTCCGCTAGGGGGTCTCTTCCTTAGTACGCCCTTCATGAACCTTATCATGAGAGGGTGTGCACCAGGCGTCTTGCCCCCCCAGCCCTCATGGCATGCTGAGATGGCTGACAAAAACACCTTAATTGTAGAAAAGGAGCGGCCTTTCTCCAGCAAGTCCTGTAGAAAGGTAAGAGGACCAGGTCACAGGAATAAGAAACAATATTCCTTTCCATGCACCAAGCTTCAAAAACAAACAATTTACGAGAATAGAGAGTCTGTGTTGACATAGCTCTTGCCCCTTGTATGGTGTTTACCACATTGCTGGGGAGGCCTGAGGGTATCAGTTTGTTCCTTTCAGCAGCCAAGCTGTAGTTTGCCACACTCCTGGGCGTAAGCGGAGAGGCTGTTCTTGTTGGTGATGCAACAGGTCCCTGAATAGGAGCATATGCCCACGTTCCTGGAGTAAGCACACCTCCAAGGGCCCTGGGCCCTGTGACCCCTTGGGGGCCAACTATATTAGGGAGGGGACCTTCTTGTAAATGTGTTCCTACACCACCTGAACCGGGAGTGCTGGGGGACGGGTGCAATGTACTGTCCTTGTTGGACAACCGTGGGCCAGAACGTTTGCTTTTTCTCCTTTTAGGGAGAGTCACGGCACGGAGGGAGTGCAGGTTTTGTATGCGAACAGACCTCCGGATTCCAGTCCGTTCCATGGCCGGGTCTGGTTCACAAGCCTCCGGTCCCACCATTACTCTGGAGCTTGGTAAAACTCCAGGGAGCTGTGTCGCTCCTGGTGAGGGGATGCCATTCAAAGGCACAGCTGATTCAGTGCAATGAGCACTGTCACACATTGCAGATTCACTGCTTGTGCACGGCCTGCTGTCCGTACAAGGTAAAGTTAGTTTCAGCGTAAGGATGTAAAACTGCATGAAACACCTTTTTCTGCTGAGCACCTATGAGCCTGGCAGATTACATTAAGTCCAGACCTTTTTGAGCATGGGGAAGAGGAATCTGATCCAGCCCTGGTGCATTTCCTGCTTTGTAACAACATTTGTTTACAAAACCTGCAGCATCATTGCTGTCCCTTTTGTCAGCATGTGAGTCTGGTCCGGCCCTGTGGGCCTCTGTTGTGCCCCCTCCCCCGTCACTCATTGTTGAAATCCACTGAAAAGCGCCTGGTAGCCATAACGGTATGTTGCCATGGTCACCAAGTTCATGTGACATGTTGCAGGCTTGTTGAATTTGTGTATTGTCGGCACTGTGGGTTCCGACGGGGTGGGGGTTGAAATATGTAACCCCCTCACCTGGCCCCGTGTGAGCCGGTGTACCTGTTTGCAGACTCCTCTGGGTCTGTCTGTTGCAGACAGTCCTGAGGCCACCTGCTAGGGGTTTATTGTCTGAGCTAGTACCCCATGAACCGCGAGGGAAGTGGGTGACAGCCCCCACCCTTTATAGCAATTGGTTTCAGAGGGGAGCCGTGTATTTGATGTTGCTGTGTTGTTGTTTTTTTGGGTCAAGAAACAGGGCGAAACTTTTCTTTGAATTTTTATTTGTGTTTTGTGCAACAACTTTTCTGACTTTATTTCACTCACAACAAAACAGTCATGTTTTGTGCATACATCAAAGTCACTAGTTTTTTGTACCTTTTTACAAATAAAGTCTGGACATGTAAAGTTTGGCTCCTGTACCACGTGGGTGGGCGAGCCTGTAAAGCTGAACAGAGGGACTGTTTCATCAGGCACGCTTCTGTCTTGTGTACCGGTTTGCCGAGGAGGTCCTCTGTTGGACCGCTTGGCGGGGTACAAACCTGTTCCTACTCCAGGAATGACCGGCTTGTGGTGGACCCGGTGAGGGTCTTTGCCGGTGCTCCCCCTCGTACGCCGGCCTCTTTTGCGGCGGATTACGTGTGGTTGAGCGATGCTGAGGCTGCACGAGTCTGTTCCCAGCTGTCTCCCTGGGGCGGGGGCGTGGCAAAAGCACTCCGGGGCATGCCTTCCCGGAGGGCCTCAGCCTGTTTACACCTTTGTTCTAGCCTGGTCTGAATCCGGTCCAGAGCTCCTCCAAACAGTCCCGTCGGTTCTATCGAGTGGTGCAGAAAATGAATCCGCTGACCCTCCAAGAGGTCTGTCAGAGTCATCCACAGATGACGTTGGGCGATGACCACCTCAGTCATGCATCTGCCTTGTGCGATGGCTGCTGTTGTTACATGCCCTAGGCATATAATTTATTTAGGTCAGGACACAATCACTGCACTAAAACCATAGATATACGGTAAGAGCTGATGTCGTATATCTCCGTATCCTTCACATATACTTATACTTATATTTCCGGATATTCTCTGAAATGGACCGCATTGATCCTTTAAAAATCCCAAAATCCGGATACTTATCTTTGGCAGACCCTTGACAAATAACAGCCACATTTATTTTGGATCTGCCGAAGATAAGTATCCAGATTTTGGGATTTTTTAAGGATCATTGCGGTCCATTTCCAGGAATATCCGAACACAGATCTTTCCGTATATCTATGGTTTTAGTGCAGTGAATATTGTTTTGAGCAGAGGCATGAGCTATTTAGAGGCTGTAGGAGCCTAATTGACTGCAGCTGGTGCTCATTAACCTGCTGCAGGTGGAGGTAGTTGCTCCCTCTCTATATTAGGTTCAAGCCACACAGCAGAAAGAGCTGAAGTAAGCAGAGGAGATCCATGCAGAGGAGATCCATGCTGCATGAGGAGCTGAGGTCCCAGCAGCCCCAGAACCAGATGCAGATGAAGGAGCAGCTGATCCAAGCAGCTACAGCAGTCTGGGATGAAGGAGCATCAGGCCTGATGAAGAAACAGCAGACCTGATGCAGGAGAAGCTGAACAGAGGTATGTAGCAGCAGCAGCAGTGAGTAAGGAGCCATATGAAGCCACATGAGGAGGCCGTTTGATGAGCCGCTTAAAGAAGCCGACGCTGTGAGATGAAGCCGATGTTGTGAGATGAAGCTGACGTGAGATGAAGTCGTGAGACCTGCTGTCGTGCTGTGAGAAGCTGGAGCTGATGACCTGCTGTAGTGTTGTGAGAAGAGGAAGCTGATGACCTGCTGTCGTGTGGTGGGAGACTGGAGTGAGACATGCTGTCGTGAGAACCTGGGTTCTGAGGACCGGAGCCGTGAGGACCTGCTGGACTTGAAGTTTTTTTCTTATTAATAGTCCAGAAGCTGGATTGGAGAGGTCCAACATTTTCTTTAATTACAGAGAGCCAAAAATAAACACTTTATTTTTACTATCTTCTCTGTGTCTCGTGTCCTTGTATGGTACGTGTCTATGGGCCATAACATATTATGGGCACCTTGTCCGGGAGTTGAACGAGACAGGAGCAAATTTTTTTTGTTTTTCATCATTTTTGGTGAAAATAATAATGGAGGCTCGTTGAACCTGAAGAGTGAGTTGTTTGGACTGTCCGATGGATTTTTTTTAAAGATATTTTTTTGAAGGTTTTTTTGGAATTTTGGACTTTGGTACTATTAGCTGGGAAAGTTTTTGTGTTTGTAGGCTGTAAAGAGTGTGCAGGTTTTATAGATGGATTATCAGGAGCGTTTGAGGAAGCTTAACGCTGAGCTCGACAGGAGAGCTGCGTATGATAGACAGGTGATCTTGGAGCAGTTGAGGGAGAATAGACTAATTCTTGAGCGGGAGCAAGCTGCTTTAAGAGGAGAACAAATTCAACGTCAACTTGAACATCAAGCTTTTTTGAGAGAACAAGAGCTTAGACGTCAGAGTATTCAAGCTGCTAAAAGGGAACTTCAAATTGCACAACTAAAACATCAAGCCACTCTGGTTAAGAAGAAAGGTCTTTTAAAGCAGGATGACATTGATCTGAGTGACTGTTTTTTGTTTTTCTCTGAACCAGAAGACGTCCCAGTGAGCAATGTAGCAGAGGAGCCGAGCCTGACTGTCGAAACTGCTCCTCTGTGTACCCGTTCAACCAATTCACAGGAGGTTGTGAGGGTGATGCTGGATGTTGTGGAGCCTTTGGCTGGATCAGCAACAGGGAGTGGATGTTTGCTGTCTGTGGGAGATGATCTGTTTGAACCGTTTGTTGAACATGTTAACCATGATTGTACGTTTGACTCTCAATGCTTTGTCTGCAGGGTGCCTGATGACAGAGCTGGTGCAGCCGACATGGTATTACTGTCAAGTGATGGATGTGGTGACACGGAGGTGAATGGTTTCCCTCTGGTTGTTATGATTGCAATACACCCTGATCTTCAGACTGGCATCATGGATCAGAATGTTGGTGAGAGTGCTGCTAAACGGAGGCCTTGTGATGTGAGACCTGATAAGCGACGCCTTTTTAGGTTTCAGGTATTCTGAAGGCAACTGTTAATTGTTTGTGATGTGTGTTTTTTTTTTTTTGCTTTATTGTTAGTGTTGAGGGTGTAAGTGTTAAGATTTTTTGGTTTAATTTACATGGGTGATGAGCATGGTGTAATATGGCTGCATCTCCCATGTAATTTCTTATTTAGGGGGTGTTACATGCCCTAAGCATATTATTTATTTAGGTCAGGACACAATATTGTTTTGAGCAGAGGCACGAGCTATTTAGAGGCTGTAGGAGCCTAATTGACTGCAGCTGGTGCTCATTAACCTGCTGCAGGTGGAGGTAGTTGCTCCCTCTCTATATTAGGTCCAAGCCACACAGCAGAGAGAGCTGAAGCAAGCAGAGGAGATCCATGCAGAGGAGATCCATGCTGCATGAGGAGCTGAGGTCCCAGCAGCCCCAGAACCAGATGCAGATGAAGGAGCAGCTGATCCAAGCAGCTACAGCAGTCTGGGATGAAGGAGCATCAGGCCTGATGAAGAAACAGCAGACCTGATGCAGGAGAAGCTGAACAGAGGTCTGCAGCAGCAGCAGCAGTGAGTGAGGAGCCGTATGAAGCCACATGAGGAGGTTGTTTGATGAGCCGCTTAAAGAAGCCGACGCTGTGAGATGAAGCCAATGTTGTGAGATGAAGCCGACGTGAGATGAAGTCGTGAGACCTGCTGTCGTGCTGTGAGAAGCTGGAGCTGATGACCTGCTGTAGTGTTGTGAGAAGAGGAAGCTGATGACCTGCTGTCGTGTGGTGGGAGACTGGAGTGAGACATGCTGTCGTGAGAACCTGGGTGCTAAGGACCGGAGCCGTGAGGACCTGCTGGACTTGGAAGTTTTTTTCTTATTAATAGTCCAGAAGCTGGATTGGAGAGGTCCAACATTTTCTTTAATTACCTTTTTTTTTTTAGGACATAGACTCAGAGAGCCAAAAATAAACACTTTATTTTTACTATCTTCTCTATGTCTCGTGTCCCTGTATGGTACGTGTCTATGGGCCGTAACAGCTGTCCCCATCATGCGGAGCACAAGGTCTGTTGCCCTGCGGGCTTCCTCCAGCACTTCAGTGGCCGCCTGCTTGTCTGTCGTCACCTGGAGCTCCTGTAGTTTTTCAGCCATACGCATGGATCATCACGGACGCGTTCATTGCATACGCTACGAGGCCCTTTGCCCTGTAACACTTCTCGAGCTGAGTAGCTGAGGCTCGACAAGCTTTACTGGGCAAAGTCGGTTTTGTTCCAGAAGATCTAGAGGCCAAATGAGATGCAAGCGTGTCTTCCATTTATGGCACGTTGGCTATCCCTGCTGCCTCCATACCTGCCACGTCCAGGAACTGTGAGAGTGGGAGCAGCATGGGAGCTCTGGGTTCGGCCCAGGTGCGAGTCAGTTCTGTGAGGAAATCCGCGAAAATGGGCATCCTGTGCCTTGTTGTAGATTGCTGCTTTGCATTAAAAAAAATTCCTACCAACCTCGTGACTTGTTGACCGGGTGGAGGTACTGGCCAAGGGATCTGCAGCGCGTCCGCTCTACGGCACAAGTTGAACAGAGCGGGGATCGAAGTGTCAGTCTCCGCGAGCAGAGGCACCGGGTTGTGAGAGAGGTCCTCCTCCTCTCCGTCGTACTCGTTGTCAGCTTCGTCACCAAAAATTTCACCTGAGGCTGTTAGCGAAATCTCATCCCCGTTCATCATGCCTCGAGTGTCAAATTTGGCTGTCGAGTCCCCGATGGGAGCCACCACATCTGGGCTGTCGCCCATTCGACTCGAGTACTGTCCTCCAAATCCATGCTCTCGAGCTCCGGCATGGGAGTGAGAGCCTCAGTGAGGTCCGGGTCTGTTGGCGCCACAGCTGCGCTTATGGCTTTGGCCACAAAGTCCACCCGGTGCCTCCTCACCGCCTCCAGCATCTGGCTGCAGTGTGGGCAGGAGTCGGGCGCGTCCAGCGCCATTTTCACGTGCAGCATCCCCAGGCAGACAGGACAGGCCTCGTGGGTGTCTGTTGCAGAAAGGGAAAAACCGCAGCCGCTGGGGCAGGCGTGCAAGGTTGGGCTCGCTGTCCTGCTAGACTTTTCGTAAATCTTGGCTTTCGCTTTCCTTTCTCTGGAGCCATGTCCGAGAAAAAACAAGCAAGTCTTTTCAAAATTATTTTCCGAGACGTCTCCTCCACCGCGTCACTTTCGCTGGCTAGCCTGCTACGACTTTAGCAGGGTAGCGATGTGACACAGTTAGCGCTGTCGAGCGAAGCAGTCCGCGGAGAGAAGAGAAGAAAACTTCGGGGTTAAGGAAAAAAGTGCCGGACTAGCTTTCGCCAGCCCAGCAATACGCAGGAAATTTCTCTGTACGCTCAGCATAGGGAGCGAGCTCACGGGGGCACAATTTCCCATAGCAATAGTGTTGCACCGAGTGACTGACTGATAAGGCAACAATGAAATACTAAATCAGATCAGTCTGTGTTGAATGCCAATGAGTGCAGGTGTGTTCTCAGATGGGATTAATGTAAAGAATTACAAATTTCTTACCTTATTAGGAAGATGAATTATGCTGAACACAACTGTAATGTTTTCTCCAGCATTCAGCTGTCCTGGGAGGCAAGCTGTCACTGTACTCTTGGACATCACCACATTTTGCTTTGCCTGTGTTGGAACCAGAAGCAGTAAATAAAAATACATGTAAAAATACACTGAGGCATTTGTAGGCCTGCACCTGTGCTACAAAAGTACTATTGATAAAACATGTTTGTGCAAGAAAAACAAAACAGTTATTGTAACTAAGTCCAAAGAAGACTAAAAAAGACTGTCAAAAGACAGTCATACAGTTAATTCATGCAGCTCAAAGAAGATTTATTTTAATTAGTGTGTTCATAACTCTGCTTTTTACTGTAAGCTGTTTATTGATAGTTATGCTGTGTGTATCCATTCTGCATTAAATAATAACCTGCTCTCCTATCATGTAATATGGTGTTATTAAACATTTCAACACCCATTCCTCCAACAAGCTTAGATCATTAAATTGTGATAAATATATTTTACCTTTTTATCATTGGCATCAATCTCAAGACACTCAAATTCACCAGTGGGCTTATACAGGACAGCCATAGTATTGTTGACAGATATGGATGTTGTCTTATTCGCTTTTATTTCCTCCAGAAAATATTCTAAATCCTCAATTAAGCTTTTGTGGACAGAAAAGAGAGGAAATACTCGATTACAATGAATCATTAAAATGGTCAAAAAAATGCGTATCATCTTTGATATAAAACCAAAATGTTTACTCGATGATGTCATCCCGGCAGCCATTTTCCATTTTTTTTTGGAAAACATCCATGCAACATTGGAGTTTTGGGACATCTGTAAAGTAAATTATTTATTTACTTACATACAAACATACATGCATACACACACAACCCCCCCCACACACACATACATACATACATACATACATACATACATACATACATACATACATACATACATACATACATACATACATACATACATGCATACATGCATACAT
>JBBPBX010018649.1:28576-39359 GCA_038048925.1 Garcialebias charrua | reverse complement strand
CACACATATATATATATATGCATATACTGTATATATATGTATATATACATATTGTGTTACGAACCCCAAATGACCGGACCAAAATCACCACAAAATTAGACAATAATCAAGTTTTTATTTTTCTGCTCTGATTGGCTCTGGTGTCGATCAGGGACCCTCTGGCTGGAGCAGTCTGTAGGATGGAGGAGAACGGTTAGTGGTCTGATGGTGAAATGAAACTTAACAGTCAATGAGAAATAGCCACTAACCGTCTCACAGATGGATGGGGTTTCAGAGCAGGGAGGAACTCCAGCTGATCAGGTCCGCTGCGAGTGGGGCTGTTGCCTGTGAAGGAATGCAGCCGGTCGCAGCGAGGGGTCCGTGACGTAATCCAGCAGGCGAACACCGGGAAGCAGAAGAGCAGATGAACCGATGGGGACAGGCGATGAGACAAAGTGAGGCGATCCAGGGTCAGTAACGAACGAATCCAGCAAACGTCAGTCCAAGAGGGAGAAGGCAGAGGCAGGTGAACAGGCAGGCAAGACGTCAGAACCAGGAAATCAATGAGGCGAGGATAAGAAACAGGAAGAGGGACAGAACGGGCGCGATAACTACTCACTGTGTACAGTTTTCAACTATCTGGCAAATACCTGGTGTGAGAGTCTGACTTATAAAGGGTGTAGCAGCAGGTGCAGCTGATTTGAAACTAATCAGCGCAGCAGTGAGGACAAACCGGTTCCAAAATGAAGGCAAACCTAAACCCACATACAGACAGGAGACAGGACAAACCGGTTCCAAAATGAAGGCAAACCTAAACCCACTTACAGACAGGAGACAGGACAGAATCCAGAAACAACAAGCAGTGTTGTACAGAGTGAGACTAAAATCTAAATCTAACCTAACAGGCGTGAAACGTGACATATCCCCACCTCAAGGGACGCCTCCAGGCGTCCCACCCGGTTGGTCCGGATGGAGCCTATGGAAGTCAGTGATGAGGGACCTGTCCAAAACATGGCGGGAGGGAACCCAGGAACGCTCCTCCGGGCCGTACCCCTCCCAGTCAACCAGGTACTGGAGGCCGCGGCCCCTCCGTCTAGAACGGAGGAGGCGACGGACAGTATAGGCGGGGGACCCGTCGATAAGGCGGGCAGGAGGAGGGGACCGAACAGGGGGGTGAAAACCAGAAGTCACCACGGGCTTGACACAGGAAACATGAAACGTGGGGTGGACACGGAAGGACTTGGGCAGGGAGACACGAACACAAACGGGGTTGATGACTTTGGAAATTGGGAAAGGACCAATAAAACGGGGAGCAAGCTTACGGGACTGTGCCTTGAGGGGAAGATTCCTGGTGGAGAGCCAGACCTTCTGACCCACCTTGTAGTCGGGTTGAGGGGTCCTGCGGCGGTCAGCTTTTCTTGTATAGACCGCCGTAGTTTTGAGCAAGGCCCGTCTGGCTCTCCTCCAGACCCTCTGGCACCTGAGGGCCGCTAAATGGGCAGAAGGAACAGCAGCGTCACGTTCCTGAACAGAAAAGACAGGGGGTTGATAACCAAACACAACATAAAAAGGGGAAAGACCAGTGGCTGAGGAAGGGAGAGAGTTAATGGCATGTTCCACCCAGGGGAGAGCGGAGGACCACTTTTCAGGGTCCTGCTGGCAAAGGAGTCTAAGCTTACCCTCCACCTCCTGGTTGGCCCTCTCAGCCTGGCCGTCAGTCTCAGGGTGGAAGCCAGAAGAGAGACTGACGGAAATCCCAAGCAGACTACAGAACTCCCTCCAGAAGAGAGAGACAAACTGAGGGCCCCTGTCAGAAACAATATTAAGAGGGAGTCCGTGAAGTCTGAAAACTTCTCGGGCCATGATGTGGGCCAAGTCCTTAGAAGATGGCAGTTTCTTAAGGGGTACAAGATGAGTCATCTTGGAGAAACGATCTACAACGGTGAGAATGACCGTGTAGCCTTCAGAGTCGGGGAGACCAGTGACAAAGTCCATACCAATGTGGGACCAGGGACGAGAAGGACAGGGAAGAGGACGAAGAAGTCCAGAGGGGGGACGCCTAGAGGCCTTGGATTGGGAACAGGTAGGACAAGAGCGTACAAAGGTATTAACGTCCTTGGACAAGGTCTGCCACCAGAACAGGGACCGGACCAAAGCAAGGGTCTTGGTTAGGCCCGGGTGACAGAAGAGACGAGAGCTATGACTGAACTCCAACACCTTCCTGACCCAATCAGGTGGGACAAAAAGACGATCCCTCGGACATTCAGGAGGTGGAGGAAGTGACTGGTTGAGACGTCTCAGGTCGGTTTCTAAATGGGTAGTAGCTAGACGGGTAGACTTTGGGAGGATGAAGTCCTCCTCAACCATAAGGGAAGGAGAGTCGCCCTCAGAAATGCGAGATAGAGCGTCAGGTTTAACGTTTTTCTCGCCCGGGCGATAGGACAGGGTGAAATTAAACCGGGAGAAAAAGAGTGCCCACCTGGCCTGGCGAGGGTTTAAACGGCGAGCTGACTGGAGATACTCCAGGTTCTTGTGGTCAGTCCACACTAGGAAAGGAAACCTTGAGCCCTCCAGCCAGTGGCGCCACTCCTCCAGAGCAAGTTTGACCGCTAAAAGCTCCCGATCGCCTACGTCATAGTTTCGTTCAGCTGATGAGAGACTCCTAGAGAAGAAAGCACAAGGGTGAAGACGACCCTCCTGGCTACGTTGGCTGAGGATAGCCCCCACCCCTGTACTAGAGGCGTCAACCTCCACAATAAAAGGTTCATCAGGGTTGGGGGCCTGGAGGACGGGAGCGGAAGAGAACAAGGATTTGAGAGTGGAAAAAGCCTTATCGGCGACAGGTGTCCAAATAAAACGTGTTTTAGTAGACGTGAGTGTATGAAGGGGTTTGGAGATCTGACTGTAACCCTTGATAAAACGCCTATAAAAGTTAGCAAACCCCAGAAACCGTTGGAGCTGTTTGCGGTCTCTGGGGATAGGCCAGTCCAAGACAGCTGTGATCTTGCTTTGGTCCATCTCCATCTTATTAGGAGAAATAACAAAACCTAAGAATGAGGTGGTGGAAACATGAAAGTCACATTTTTCTGCTTTGACATAGAGACCGTTCTGTAGTAGCCGAGTGAGAACGGCCCGTACCTGTTGTCGATGTGTGGCAAGGTCTTTTGAAAAAATTAAAATGTCGTCTAAATAAACAAAAACAAACCGATTAATCATGTCTCTCAAAATGTCATTCACCAAATTCTGAAACACGGCGGGGGCATTGGTTAGCCCAAAAGGCATGACCAGGTACTCATAATGGCCGGTGGGGGTGTTGAAAGCGGTCTTCCACTCATCCCCCTCACGAATGCGGACAAGATGATATGCATTGCGTAAATCTAACTTGGTGAACAGGTTGGCACCTTGAAGAAGGTCAAAAGCAGAGTTCATGAGCGGTAGAGGGTATCTGTTCTTAACAGTAATCTTATTGAGTCCTCTGTAATCAATACAGGGACGGAGTGATCCATCCTTTTTACTAACAAAAAAGAATCCTGCCCCAGCTGGAGAGACAGATGGCCGAATGATGCCCGCCTGGAGAGACTCCCTGATGTAGTCCCTCATGGTCGCTTGTTCTGGGGCAGAAAGAGAGTAGAGAGCGCCCCTAGGGGGAGTGGAGCCGGGAAGTAAGTCTATAGGGCAGTCATAAGGACGATGAGGAGGCAGGGCGGTGGCTCTGGACTTATTAAACACTTCTTTGAGGTCATGGTATTCGATGGGAACCTTAGAGAGATCAGGATAATAATCCTCAGAAACAGTCACAGAGTCTTTAGACAGCATAGCGTCCATGAGGCAGGAGGACAAACATTCCTCAGACCAGCCTAAAATCTCCCCGCCTCTCCAGTCAAAATGAGGGTTGTGTTTTTTCAGCCAGGTGGCACCCAATATTATCGGTGAGTTAGGGGAGTTGATTACCAAAAAGTTTATTGTTTCTTTGTGATTACCCCCCACATGTAATGTGACAGGTTCAGTGACCTGAGACGAAGTGTTTAGTGGGTGACCATCCAGGGCCACCACAGAATGTTTTTTAGGGGAATTAAGCATCTTAATCCCTGACCCAACTGCAAACCCATAGTCAATGAATTCAGTATCAGCCCCGGAGTCAATGAACACTTTAATGGAGGTGGGTGACTTACCCGGGACAATGAGTTCTGCATTCAGGGCAAATGGTGAGAGGAGTTCAGACTCTTGAGTCCTGCTCAGTAAACATCCCCTCGCGTTCACTGAGCAGGTCCTTTTACCGGACAGGAGGAGGCGACGTGTCCAGCACCACCACAGTAAAAACAGAGGTTGCCTTTGCGTCTTCTCTCACGCTCAGCAGGAGAGAGTCGGCTGCGGCCCAGTTGCATGGGTTCCTCCGTGTTGAGAGGTGCAGTTCTGGGAGGCAGGTTCAGAGCGTGAACAGGCTGCCGGACTTCGTCCACAAACTTGGTAACTGGTGAGCGGCGTGAACCCCGATCCCTCGAGCGTTCAGCCAAACGGAGGTCCACCCTGGTGGCTAACTCCTCGAGGTCCTGAAGTGACTCAGGGTAACGTTTTAGTGCCAGTCCATCCTTAATGTTGTCATTAAGTCCACGAAAAAAGGCATCTGTGAGTGCCTCCTCGTTCCAGTGGCTGCCTGCAGCGGTAGAATGAAAGTCAATGATATATTCTGTAACTCGACGGTTACCTTGAGTGATGGAGAAAAGGCGTCTGGCTGCCTCACGCTCAGGGAGAACGGGATCAAAGACTCTGCACAGTTCCTTGGCAAAATTCTGAAAAACATAGCAAAAACGTGAATCCCGTTGCCATTCGGTGGTTCCCCACCTCTTGGCTTTGCCAGAGAGGAGGGAGATCGCGTATGCCACCTTAGACCTCTCCGAGGTGAAACAGGATGGTTGGAGCTGAAAATGGATCTCACACTGGGTGATAAACGGGCGGCACTGGTCGGGATCTCCAGAAAACAGTTCAGGTGGGGTTAACTTGGGCTCCCGGGTAGGTTCTGATGGTAGTCTGACAGCACCTGTGTCCAACTGGGGAGTTTGGGGCGCCATTTCTTTTAACATATGAACTATGTCATTCATGCCTGATTCTAACTTGGAAATAGCCCCTTCGACACCAGAGCGCCAGTCATCAGAAGGTGAGTGGTCCATAATTTTGGCCAGATAGTTCTGTTACGAACCCCAAATGACCGGACCAAAATCACCACAAAATTAGACAATAATCAAGTTTTTATTTTCTGCTCTGATTGGCTCTGGTGTCGATCAGGGACCCTCTGGCTGGAGCAGTCGTCTCACAGATGGATGGGGTTTCAGAGCAGGGAGGAACTCCAGCTGATCAGGTCCGCTGCGAGTGGGGCTGTTGCCTGTGAAGGAATGCAGCCGGTCGCAGCGAGGGGTCCGTGACGTAATCCAGCAGGCGAACACCGGGAAGCAGAAGAGCAGATGAACCGATGGGGACAGGCGATGAGACAAAGTGAGGCGATCCAGGGTCAGTAACGAACGAATCCAGCAAACGTCAGTCCAAGAGGGAGAAGGCAGAGGCAGGTGAACAGGCAGGCAAGACGTCAGAACCAGGAAATCAATGAGGCGAGGATAAGAAACAGGAAGAGGGACAGAACGGGCGCGATAACTACTCACTGTGTACAGTTTTCAACTATCTGGCAAATACCTGGTGTGAGAGTCTGACTTATAAAGGGTGTAGCAGCAGGTGCAGCTGATTTGAAACTAATCAGCGCAGCAGTGAGGAGCGCAGCAGTGAGGACAAACCGGTTCCAAAATGAAGGCAAACCTAAACCCACCTACAGACAGGAGACAGGACAGAATCCAGAAACAACAAGCAGTGTTGTACAGAGTGAGACTAAAATCTAAATCTAACCTAACAGGCGTGAAACGTGACAGTGTTTTTCTCTGCTGTAAGTCTTACTGTTTTCTCATGAATCCCATTAGAATGCACTCAACCTTCTACTTCAATTATTATTAGTTAAAAAATATTCTCAGCATAAAACATAAAACTATATAAACATGAAAAATTGCCTGTCCAACCATTTCAGTCTTCTGCTGCACATGGTTAAATAATTGTTAAAATATGGGACAGGACTAACTTGTTTACATAAGGTTGAATGAAAAATACAACTTAGATTTTTCTCAGGAACTGTTTGTTTGAGGCTTTTTTTTAATGTGTTACTGTCTGCCTCATGTTAACTTGGAGTGATGGGGATGCAGCATTCTGACTTTTGCCATATATAGCTTATACTAAGCCCTTATCAGTCAGCGTCATATCCAAACATTCATCAATCCAGGTTATCCGAGGCAGCGTTAATGAGAAATTAGCATTCACGTAACTTCGTACTTGGAGATGCCTGAAGACGTCAGCCTGAGGGACACCAAAGTCCCTTTGTAGCTGTTCAAAATAAATAAATTGGCCTCTTTCAAAAAGGTCCTTTATGCAAGTTATGCCTCTCTTGTGCCACTTTTGAAAGGATGGATCTATCAAGGATGGGGAGAACTTAACATTGCATCACACAGGAGATGCAGTTAGTACTTTTCTACATTGAAAATGAGTCCTAAATTGGGGCCATATCTTTAGAGAGCCCCCAACAACTGGATTGTTTGTCCAATGACATTTACTCAATGGTAAAGGGCTACATATTAATGAGCTAAGCAAAACTGGATTGCTAGAATGTTGTTCCAGGTGGACCCAAACTGGAGATTCAGCATCTGACTGATCCATAAACCAGTATAAAAACTTATGGATATTGGTTGCCCAATAATAGTAAAGGAATTCCTTTAGTTCACCATCCTCTCTCTGTCTCTCTAGATATTCCTTTCTAATTCTCAGGATGTTTTTATTCCAGATGAACACAGATATATGTTTATGTAATTCTTTGAAGAATTTCTTGGTAATAAAGACTGGTATGGTTTGAAACAGATATAAGAACCTTGGCATAATTGTCATTTTGACTGAGTTTATTCTTCCTACGAGAGACAGAGGGAGTTTGACCACTTCTCCATATCCAATCTAGCCTTATTCAGTGCCTTGGTGAATTTTTTGTTAAACAAACAATTGTAGTCATACGTTACACAGACGCCCAAATAATCAAAACTATCTTTACTGACTACAAAGGGGAAACTATGGAAGGTAATTTGACATGCCTTTTCGTTGATTGGGAACATAACACTTTTTGAAAGATTCAATCTATAACTAGATACCTGCCCAAAATTTTCAATTAGATTTAGAGCAATAGGTATTGTGGTACTGGGTCTAGACAGGAAAAGGAGGAGGTCATCCACCTGTTCCCTGTTCTCACCACAGATCACAATGTCATCTGCAAACATCATAGTCCATGGGGATTCCTGCCTGACCTAATCTGTTAGTCGGTCCATTACCAAAGCAAACAAGAAGGAGCTCAGAGCCGATCTATGATACAATCCCACCTCCACCTGTCACTCCTACAGCACATCTCACCACTGTCCTGCTGTCTTCATACATGTCCTGCTATCTTCATACATGTCCTGTACCAGTCTAACATACTTTCCTGCCTCTCCTGATTTCCTAATCCAAAACCACATGCTTTTTCTAAATTCACAAAGGCACAATCGAGTCCTTTCTGGCCCTCTCTGTACTTCTCCATCAACATCCTCAAAGCAAAGGTAGCATCTGTGATGCTCTTTCTTGGCATTAAACCATACTGCTGCTCACAGATAGTCATATCTTGTCTAAGTCTTGCTTCCACAACTCTCTCCCAGATCTTCATTGTGTGGCTCATCAACTTAACTCCTCTGTAGTTGCTACAACTCTGTACATCACCCTTGTTCTTACAAATGGGCACCAGCACACTTCTTCTCCATTCCTCAGGCATTTTCTCATCATCAAATATGCCATTGAATATTTGAGTCAAAAATCTCACTGCCATCTCTCCAAGACATTTCCAAACCTCCACTGGTATGTCATCAGGTCCTACTACCTTCCCCTTCTTCATTTTTTTCAGAGCTTTCCGGACTTCACCCTCACTAATATTTTCCACTTTTTAGTTTCTCTTTTTCTTGCTTTGCTAGATTTAGCATTTAGCTACTGCTGTATTGCTACTTTTTTCTAATGCAGACGTTTATTTATTGCTTTGCCTATTTAAGTTTTTAACTATTGTTCTGCTGCTTTAAATGTTTCTATACAGTTTTGTTAAACTTAGTTTCAGGTTTTGTTTTTGTACCTTTATGGTTTTAGCAACTGTTTTCCTTATTTTGACCATTCTTTTTAACATAAAATATCTTCTTTTTCTGGTCATCCTCTGAAAACCCAAACAAAATGAAAATGAGAAATTTGTTTCATTGAACGTGTGAAACATCATCTCTGTGTTGTGTCTGTGTTGTCAGAGTTAGACCTGAGCCGCCTGGACGGGGACACAGTCTGCCCACCAATCAGAACTGGACAAGATGACCTCCCAGGTAAGCTAGCATCAGAAAAACTTTCATGAATCTTTTGAAAAAAAAAGGGGGAATAAGAATGAAGGTGGTGAGTTTAATTACTTCAACATGGTGGGCTGTTTAGTGCCTCAAGACACGTTTAGATTTCAAATGAGGTAAATAAAATGTTCCACTTGAGGTTTGCGAAATTTATTTGGAAGAGCTCAGCAAGAATGTAATTGGTATCCACTGCACGCTTGACTTGTTCAGCACAGCTGCAGCACGCAACTTGTGGTTTATTTACAGCTTTAAAATGTTTGGCTGGTTTTAGTTAATTAGAAAAATGTGTTTTGTTTCACAGATAATTAATGACTAAGTTTTATCTACGGTAATATAAATTTGAATTAAATTTGATTTCGTATTATGTTTTATGGTATCTATGTTCTGTGCTACAGTACTAGTTATGCAAACTCTTGAAGACTCTGCTCAAAAATGCAACCTGTTTCTTTCATCTTTTAAAACCAAAGTTGACACTATCAGATCTCAGCTCCACAACCTCCCCGTTCTCAGTGTGCCACCCACCCGTCTGCATTCTGGGACCCTAAACAGCTTTGACGAAGTTGTTCAGAGTGAGGTGGAGGCCATCATCAAGAAAATGAAGCCTTCATCCTGCGCCCTGGATCCTTTCCCCTCGTCTCTCATAAAAACCAATCATTCTGCAATAGGCCCACTTATCACTCAAATAATAAATCAGTCTCTACAATCTGGTCATGTTCCACTGCCTCTAAAAACCGCCATCATTAGGCCTCTTCTGAAAAAATCTAATTTGGATCCCGACATTTTTTCTAATTACCGCCCAATTTCACACCTCCCTTTTCTGTCTAAAGTGCTGGAAAAAGCTGTTGCTGCTCAGCTGCAGGATCACCTACAACAACACTCCCTGTATGAGAAGTTCCAGTCTGGATTCAGGGCAGCTCACAGTACAGAGACTGCATTGCTGAGGGTTACCAATGATGTCCTCTTGGCTGCTGAC
Organism: Garcialebias charrua; assembly: GCA_038048925.1. NCBI lineage: Eukaryota > Metazoa > Chordata > Actinopteri > Cyprinodontiformes > Rivulidae > Garcialebias > Garcialebias charrua. The sequence continues at coordinate 29,930 of JBBPBX010018649.1, read as the reverse complement.
ACTGGCTCTCCCTCCATCCTTGTCCTCCTTGACCTCACTGCAGCCTTCGACACTGTGGACCATAGTATCCTCCTCCACCGTCTTCATGTGGAGGTCGGTCTCTGCGACACAGTCCTGGACTGGTTCAAATCTTTCCTCTCCAATAGGCTGGAATGTGTTAGTCTTGGCAACGCCACGTCCCAGACAGTTTGTGTCTCCTGTGGTGTCCCTCAGGGGTCGGTTCTGGGGCCCCTGCTGTTTTCCCTTTACATGCTGCCTTTAGGTCAAATTATTAATCAGTTCAACATTTCTTTTCACTGTTATGCCGACGATACACAGCTTTACATCAGGACTGGAGCATCCTCATCTTCCACCTTGTCATCTCCATCTTCACTCACTGCCCTCTCTGCCTGCCTGGAGGCAATTAGGGCATGGATGAATCAGAACTTTCTTCAATTAAACTGCTCCAAGACTGAGGCCATACTGATTGGCACCCCTCACCAGGTACAAACATCTCCTATAACAAGACTTTCCTTTTCTGGACAAGACATCCCCCTCTCCACCTCTGTTACTAATCTTGGAATAAAAATGGACTCCAATCTTACATTTGAAAATCACATTAAGCATCTGTTTAAAACTTGCTTCTTCCATCTTCGAAACATCTCCAGACTTCGCCCATCCCTAACTTTTTCCGATGCTGAGAAGCTCGTCCATGCTTTTGTCTCCTCCAGGCTCGACTACTGCAACTCCCTGTTTATTGGAATCCCTGGCAAAAACCTTCAGAAACTTCAATATATTCAAAACAGTGCAGCAAGGATCTTGTTGAGAGTTCGTAAATTTGAACATATTACGCCCATTCTCCATAACCTTCATTGGCTTCCTGTCGCCTACAGAATTCAGTACAAAACTGCTCTCATTACACATCAATGCTTACACGGAACTTCACCAGATTATCTGAAGGATATTCTTATTCCATACTCATCCACCCGTTCGCTGCGGTCACAGAACAGCAATCTCCTTCACATTCCGAGAACCAAATTAAGGACCATGGGAGACCGGGCTTTCAGTGTGGCTGCCCCCCGCCTGTGGAACTCTCTTCCTGACTGTCTAAGAGCCCCACAGTCTGTGGTTGACTTTAAGAGCGGCTTGAAGACCTTTCTTTTCGACCAAGCATACTCTACCTCCTCATGATTCTACTTTTGATCTTAGCTGATATTGTTATTGATTTTAATTGTTTTATTACTTGTTTTACTACTACTACTACTTTTTACTACATATTTACGCTGTATCGGTGAAAATTGATGCAATGTTAATAAACCTATCTTGTATCTTGTATCTTGTATCTTATTGTCATTTAATTCTGTTGCTCCTTGTA
>JBBPBX010018649.1:6943-21152 GCA_038048925.1 Garcialebias charrua | reverse complement strand
ATAACAGCGGAGTTATGTGTCCTCAACTTTAAAAACAAAACCAGAGTTGTTAGTGCACTAAAAACAGCGTAACTCTTGGAAAAAGGAGCTACTGGCAGCCAGAACTTAGATAAAAACGGAGCAGGTGGATCTCTGCTGTCTGCCTCGCTCAGCTCAGCTCAGCAGAACTGCGCTGAAACCACTCCCTGCACTGACACGCCCCCACAGTTTCAGACCAAGAGAAAATAATGTATTTTCATGATTTTTGACACTTAATTTTATAAGGACAACAATGTTTTTAATCAGTCAGATTTATATGGGTGATTAATAACACATATTTATGCCATGTGACAAACTAAAAACACACATTTAATTTCACTTTACACGGTCTTTAACAAAGCAATACAGTTCAAACATTATCAGCAATATGAGCATGCAATCCACTCTGTCCGTTAGCAAAATACCTCAATATTTACAGGATGGATTTAATGAAACTATCAAGAAGCAATAAGTTTAAATATATTCATGCCACACGTTTCACACAAGTCTAACTCAGAAAAGATTAATCAGTCCCCAGTGTTTCCCACCACCACTGATGTGCTAACTTCCCAGTTAAATTCTGTCTGCTTAAAGGCTCTGGATCATGTTGCTCCTGTTAAAAACAAAAAATTGAAATTCAGATCAGAACCTTGGCTGAATGACGTCACCAAGGCTGTTAGGCAGCAGTGCAGGAGGGTGGAGCACAGGTGGAGAAAAGACAGGCTGCAGATCTATTTTCAAATACTAAAAGAGAGTTGGTGTCATTATCAGAAAGTAGTAAAAACTGTTAAATCTCAATACTTTTTTGAGATCATTGCCTCAAACTCTCACAATCCACAAGTTCTGTTCTCCACCCTAAACTCTGTTCTCCATCTCACTGAACCATCACCTCTAGAGGCCTCAACTGAGCTGTGCAAGAACTTTCCACATTTCTTTAAGTTAAAATTGCGACCACCTGGGCTCTCATTCCCCTTCAGCTCATGATCTGCCCATCCCAATCTGTAGCTCTAGTTTTGAACCAATCTTTCTATCTTCTCTAGAGCAAGTCATGAGCAACTTGAAACCATCTGGTTCCCCCTTTGATGCTGTCCCCCCTCTGCTACTAAAGGAAGTTTTTCCTATTCTAGGTCCTTCCATTCTTGCTATTGTGAATAGCAGTTGATCCACTGGCGTGGTGCCTAAAACCTTTAAACATCCTGCTGTTCAACCTCGGCTGAAAAAAACTAAACCTTGACCCCTCAGTTGTATCTAACTTCAGGCCTGTCTCCAGACTCCTATTTGTTTCTAAACTTCTGGAAAAAATAGTTGAGTCCCAGTTGAAGTGCTTCCTGGAGGATCATGCCATCTTAATCATTCCAATCGGGCTTTAAACCTCTCCACACCCCTGAAACTGCCCTACTGAAGTTTTTTAACAACAGCTTCCTATCCACAGACACTTGTGATTCTGTGCGCCTTTTCTTACTGGACTTTACATCCGCTTTTGACACCATCGACCATGAGATCCTCATTGCTATGTTGGAGCGGTGGGTGGGCATCACGGGGTCAGCCCTCAATCATTTTGTGCCTTCATCAAAGATTTTAGTGCAGCATCGGCAGCACTTAAATGGGGGTATCACAGGGGTCCATCCTCGGTCCCCTTCTATTCTCTTTATACCTGCTACCACTAGGTGCTATTTTCCGGAAACACAACATACCCTTTCACTTCCACGCCAATGTCTGTCAAATTTACTTCCCCCTAATGCCTCCTACCCACTGCCCCCTTTGTCGAGCGGCCGAAGCGGCCGGTTTACATTCAAAGTCTATGGAGGAGACGCGTGGAGTCACGGCGAACAAGGAAGCGGCGAGATTCGAGTGATCGAAGCGGCGCGACGGCAGCCTGCACACGCACGCGCGCGTCGCCGTCGAGCCGCAGACGTCCCAAATGTTGATCTCTGGCGGCTCGACGCATCCGGCAAACAGTCGGGAGAGCCTCGCTATCTGATTACACAACCACAACGGGACTTTTTTCGGACTTTTTAAACTCACCGGATCGAGCCTCCAGGAATTGGACCCAAACTCCGGTAAGAAACGTGGCATTTTTACAGTTGCTGCTGACAGGCTGCTGTCCTCTCCAGTGTAGATCACCCCAAACATAAAAAAAAGTTTTAATCTCATCGAAGACCGTCGGAGGTGCAGTTAAAACAACAACTGAACCCGGAAAACAAGCCAGAGACCCCTCCCTCTGCTACCCCCTAGTGTACGTCATCAGACGGTGTTCAGTGGTTCAGTGGGACCGTGACCAGCGGCAAAAAGGGGACGGCAGGTGCGTTTCGAGTTGTGCAGTGGGTAGGAGGCATAAGACAGAATGGTACATGCTCTATTCAACCTCTGCTCGACTGCCTGTCTGACATCAGGGACTGGATGGCTTTAAATTTCTTAAGTTTCAATGATAGTAAATCTGAAGTCATGTTGTTTCCTCCCAACAACTCAATCTTTAACCACTGCATCGACCTTTCCGCTGTAGCCCCATTAGAGAAACAAAGAGTCACTAATCTGGGAGTGATAATGGATCCTTCCATGAAACTCAACAGTCATGTAAACATGATCGTTAAATCCTAGGGTTTTTTTCAGCTGAGGCGACTGTCTAAGCTGAAGCCCATTTCATCCAAAAATAACCTGGAGACAGTAATACACGCATTTATTACATCTAGGCTTGATTACTGCAATTCACTCCTGTTTGGTATCAGTCAGACCACCATTGCACGACTACAACTGATCCAGAATGCAGCAGCCCGATTTTTAACAAGTAAAGGCAAAAGAGAGCACATTACACCAGTCTTGGCCTCCCTGCACTGGCTACCAGTTCACCTTTGAATCCAGTTCAAAATATTTGTGTATGTCTATAAATCACTGAACAGCTCTGCCCCCTCCTATCTCTCTGATTTACAGCTGTATGTCCCACCACGTTCTCTGAGGTCAACAGACCAGTTGCTCCTTACAGCTCCAAGAACCCGTCTTAAGCGCAGAGGTGACAAGGCCTTCTCTGTTGCAGGCCCATGTCTTTGGTAAATGGAGCTTATTTATATAGCACTTTCCAGCCCCCTGTGAGGAGCCCCAAAGCGCTTTACAATACCAGCCTTCCACCCATTCATACACACATTCATACAAGCCGAGCAGCAGATTCAAGGTGAGGGCGACACAATAAATAAATAAAAAAATAGAAGAAAGAGGTTTTATTGAGTCTAATGATCAAAGTGACAGTGTAATCTTAGACTGCGCTACAGTTTCAAACAGTCCCAGTGAACATCATGACAGCACTGGTTGAATGCTGACTACACGTCCACCAAACTGTAGCTCAGTGTTTGTAAAAATGACCAAAGTATTGTCTTCTTTTTAAAGTTCCTTCGTTTTGGTGATCATCATGAACTGAGCTTAGTCCAAAAGTGAATCAGATGTAGATTCATACCTAATGATTACCTTCTGAGAGCTTCATTAACATCTGGACCGCAACTCTGGGTTAAGTGTCTTGCCCAAGGACACAACGACACATGGTGTGGGGAACCGGGATTCGAACCTCCAACCTTCTGATCGAGGGATGACTGCCATTACCACTACGCCACGGCCGCCCCTTGTTCTTTGGAACAAGTTACTCTGCTTGTCAGACAGGCCCCCTCCCTCACAGTTTTTAGATCCCACTTAAAAAACCACTACTATTCCCCTAGCTTTCAACACTGTATGATCTGTGTTGAACCTGTATGCATCACACTGTGTTAGTCATTATGCTATTATCTGCTATTATCTTGTTTCTATATTTTGATTTTAGGTTATGTTACATGTTGCTGTGGGCTTTGCCTGTTTGTTTCTGTTTGTACAGCACTTTGGTTGGCCCTGTCACTGTTTAAAGTGTTTTATAAATAAAATGGTATGGTATGGTAAGATGGCTGCCACAGCTAACTGACTTTAGAAAACACAAACAGTAGCTTCAGTTCAGTTTTTTAAATACAATTTAAATTTTTTGTGGTAGTAGCTGAAAGGGATTTACAGATACTCTAAGTGCTGCTCATTGTGCATGAATTTTATTGAAACTTTCGTATTAACAGTTGGAATCAGCAATGTTTATCTGTTAGCAAACAGATCAGATAAAGATCTCATAAACGGCACGGAATTGATCTAAACTCTTTGAAAGTAATTATTATATGTAGATCTACAATTGATTCACTTTAGGGGTTGTGCTCATACTTTAGGGGTTGTGCTCATACAGTTTGCACTACTTCTCATACTTGCACTAATGTCTGTATTACATCACTGCCTATAATCATAATACTGTTTACATTCTCTGTTTACATTTATTAATACTGTTTACTTTTATTACTACTGCTTACATGTAATTACTACTGTTTACATTTATTTACACTACTCTAATATCTACACCACTGCTGGTACATATACAGTGTGCTCTGAACGGTCTTATTTAGGGATGCCCAATGTGCCTTACTGCATATGCCACTTTTTGCCTCTATAACAACATCAACTACTACCTCATACATATACTGTGTACATTGACTCATACGCTGCTTTGCCACTTTGCAAATGTCAATGCTAGAAACCTTTAGTTTATTTTAGTTATACTTTTTATACTCTTTTTTTGTGCTAGTATGCAAAAACTCAGGACAGTATTATGTTCATTAAATGTTTAATGTTTTAGTTTTAGAGTTGGTGTGGATTTTCATGCTCTTGCACCGCTATGCAAAAAAAAAAAAAAACTCAGGACAGTGTTAGTTTTACTATTTTATGCTTATGTCTATTATTATATGTTTCAGTGTTTCAATGTTTAGATGTTTACTGTTGCACCGAGGGACTGAGAGAAACGCAATTTCGGTCCTGTGTATGTCCTGTACAGTACATATTGCAGATCTGACAATAAAGTTGACTTTGACTTTTGACTTTGACTTATCCAATTCAGTTTCTGGTTCAATCGGGCCCAGGGACTTTCTGTGTAGAGTTTGTATCTTCTCATGTTTGTGTGAGTTTTCTCCAGATACTCCGGTTTTCTCCCAAAGACCAAAAACATGCACGTTAGTCTGCCTTCAGGCCCAGGCCTCCTTTGCAAAATAGATCTGTGATGTCAATGGGGGTTGCCTGGTTAAATAAACCCAAATACTTCAATTTAATTCAATATTTGACCTAATTACTTTTGACTTTATTCAATGTGAAAATGGCCATGACTCTGTCAACATGTACAGATTTAGAGCTGAGATGTGATATGGAAAGAGCCAAGAGTGATTTATGACATATGTTCTGAGCATGACATCTTATGAAATCGAATGACGCATTATTGTAATGGTCCAACCAACACAGTGAGGATACCTTCATCATTTCTTAACATAAGATGATCTTAGTAAAGAATGAAGGTGATAGGTCTTTGATTTGATGTTTTGCTGATATCTGATTTTTTTCATGATTATGAAGCAACTTTGAAATAAAAAACTAGTGAGTTATGACTTTGGCTGCAATATTGTCTTTAAGTGAGATTTGATTTAAAGGAATCTCACAGATATAAAAATCATCTGATGTCCTCCTCAGGCTCAACTTTCCACGTGGCTTCCCAGATGAGTACTCCCTCATGACCACCTTTCGCATGATCAAGAACACAGTGAACAAGGTATGGAACGTCTGGCAGATAGTGGATGAAGATGGCTACAAACAAGCTGGACTCCGGCTGAATGGGGACCAGCAGGCTCTGGAGTACTTCCTGATGGGAGCAGATGGAAACCTCCAGACTGTCACCTTCCCTGGCCTCTCTGTGCTTTTCAACACCAAATGGCACAAGGTGATGATCGGAGTGGAGTGGGACCAGGTCACACTGTATGTGGACTGCCAGCCTGTGGATCAGAAACCCATCAAGGGCAAAGGCCTCATCGACACAGTGGGAGACACTCTTATTGGCAGGCTGGATTCTGATCCTGAAGCCTCTGTGGTGGTGAGAATTGCCTGTTGCCTTTTGTCCTGTGTTCTAACTGTGGTTACAGGTTGCCAGGAAAATGTTGCTCTCTACGAACAAACACATCCAGGTTTGTGTGTGTGCTGAGCGCTGCTATAATTTGAAAGTGCTGCTGTCACAGCAAAGCTGCTCAGCTGGGTTCCAGAGTGGGGGGAAAGAAAAAGCTTAATCCCCGTAGAAAATTGCAGAGTTAGAAAAACCAAGCTCAACAGCCCATAAAAAAAGCATTTACTGAAAACCTCAAATAAATAACTGCACCATTACTAAGCATTTGAGATAGCTTTTTTTTAAGACATGTAAATGGCTCTATAACCCGACGTTGTAAAAGTGGTAATATTAACATCTTTTCTTCAGTTCGAGCTTCAGTGGATGTTGATTCACTGCGACCCAAAGAGAGCCCAGAGAGAAAACTGCAACGAGCTTCCTGCCACCGAGGTACAGTAACTGCTGAGCCCCCGCTGTGCTGCATCTCTCACTCGTATAACTGGAGCCCTTTGCATGCTGAAGAAGGGTTGCAGAAAATATTATGTGGAGCTGCAGATGCTTTAATAACTGTTCACACATCTCTTTCTGAGCTGGCCATGATCCACACGAGCTTTCAAACACGATATGAGCTTTGTGAACCCAAACATGAAGCAGGACTCAGCTGCACTGACACACAACGTCATGCAGTAAATGTGTGACAGGCTCCCTTTTATCATTTAAACATAATTTTAGTCAGTTCAACAATTTCTTGTGGTCAAACAATTTTTTTTAACTTAATGCAACTTTGTTCTGCCTTATCATCCGTCTTCTCCTTCATAATGGAGTTACTGTTAATGGTTACTGTTATTTTGGCCTTTAAAGCAGAACCAGTGAATCCAGTTCACTTTAAAGATCCGGTTTAACCAGAATCACTCACTCAAGTAACCTGGTTCACTTGAGTCATTTGTGTCATTAACGCTTACCACTCATCCCCAATAAAAAGTAAAATACAAGACAATATGACAGTAGATATGCAAAATTCAGATATATTTATTTAACAATCTCATACACCAAAAAAAAAAAAAATCTTGGACATTGCCGGGGGTCTCCTTCCAGTTGAACATGCCCGAAGCACCTCCCTAGGGATGTGCCAAGGGAGCATCTTTACCAGATGCTCAGGCCACCTCAACTGGCTCCTCTCAATGTGGAGGAGCAGCAGTTCTACTCCGAGTCTCTCCTGATAACTAAACTTCTCACCCTATCTCTGAGAGTCCAGCTACCCTGCAGAGGAAACTCATTTCAACTGCCTGTATCCGCAATCTCATTCTTTCTGTCTCTACCCCAAGTTTGTGGCCATATTTGAGGGAATGAATGTAGACTGACTGGTAGATAGACAGCTTCACCTTACAGCTCAGCTCAATCCCAATCACAATGGACCAGCACAGAGTCCGCAATACTGCTGAGACTGCAGCCACTCATCTGTCAAGCTCATGCTTCATTCTTCCCTCACTTGTAAACAAAACCCTGAGATACAGTGGTGCTGTAAAATGTGTTACTGCTTTAGAATTGTCCATATTTCTGAATAAAAATTACCTAAAACATCATCAAATTTTCACACAAGTCTTACAAATAGATAAAGAGAACCCAGTTAAACAAATGAGACAAAAATATTATATATTTTATATTTATTAAGGAAAATGATCCAATTTTATATATTTGCAAGTTGCAAAAGTATGTGAACCTTTGCTTTTAAGTATCTGGTGTGAAACCCCAGCCCCCACCCCTGTGCAGCAATAACTGCAACTAATGCTCACCGGCTTTGAGGAATTTGAGCCAATCTCTCTGTGCAGAACAGCTTCAGCTCTGGATGTTGGTGGTTTTCTCACATTAACTGCTGCTTCAGGTTCTTCCACAACATCTGGATTGGATTACGGTCAGGACTTTGACTTGGCTATTCCACAACATGAACTTTATTCTTCTTGAACCATTATTTGGTAGAACCACTTGTGTGCACTGCTGAGGGTCATTGTGTTGCTGCATGAATTTCCTACATTTTTACACAATCTGTCTGACTGTGGATTGGTAGAGTCCAAACTCTTCACTGTACTGCACTTATATAACGTCTTACTATCTTATCGAGATACTCAAAGCCTTTACAACACAATCTGTGCCCTCACTCACCCATTCACACAGCACTCTACTAGATCGCTACAAAGCTAATTGAACAAATCATTCTAAAGAGACTGATCAAAACTTTATCACATTCATACACCGATGGGACACACATCGAGGCAATGAGGAGTTCAGTGTCTTGCCCAAGGACACTTGGTCACATAACTGCTGGTGGATTCGAACCCCCAACTCTTGGACTGGAGGACGACTGTTCTAACCACTAAGCCACTGATGGTTTTGTAACCTTTTCCAGCCTGAAGAACACCAACAACTCTTTATCTGAGGTCCTCAGAAATCTCCTTTGTTCCTGCCATGAACAACTTCCACAAACATGTTGTGAAGAGCAGACTTCTTCTTCTTCTTCTTCTTCTTCTTCTTCTTCTTCTTCTTCTTGTGTTTTTTTTTTATGGCGGTTGGCAAACAACATTTGGTGCATTACCGCCACCACCGAAGAGCAGACTTAGATAGATCTCTGTTCTTTAAATCACACAGGGTGTCCACTCACACCTGATCATCATCCCACTGATTGAAAACACCTGACTCTAATTTCACCTTCAAACTAACTGATAATCCTAAAGGTTCACATACTTTTACCTCTCACAAATGTAATATTGGATCATTTCCCTCAATAAATAAATGACCATGTATAATAATTTTGTCTCATGTGTTTAGCTGGATTCTCTTTATCTACTTTAGGACTTGAGTGAAAATCTAAAGATGTTTTAGGTCAAATTTATGCAGAAATATGGAAAATACTAAAGGCTTCACAAACTTTCAAGCAACACTGTAAAACTTCTCCACTTGAAACAGAGCCTCAACCTCAACCTGAAGAGAGCAAGCCACCTTTTTCTTACTGACGACCATTGCCTCAGATTTGGAGGTGCTGATTCTGATACCAGCTGCTTTACACTCAGCTGTGAACTGTTCCAGCAAGAGATGAGGATCACAGCACAATGACGCCAACCCCACATCATTTGTAAAGAGCATAGATGGAATCCTGAGGCCACTGATCCAGAAACCCTCTGCCCGCTGGCTGCACTGAGAAATTCTGTCCATAAAAGTTATGAACAGAATTGATGACAAAGGGCAGCTCTGGAGGAGTCCAACTCCCACCCTGAAGGGGTCCGACTTACTGGCAGCAATGTGAACGAAACGCTTGCACTGCTTGTGTAGGAACCGAACAGCAAATAGAAACGGCCCCAAATCTGATACTCACAGAGCTGTCCTCACAATGAACTCAGAGGAACATGGTCAAACCCCTTCTCTAAATCCACAAAACACATGTAGACTGGACAGGCAACCTCCCATGACCCTCAAGGATCCTAGTGAGGGTAAAGAGCTGGTCCAATGTTCCATAGCTATTTCGGAGCCTGCATTTTTTCTCCTGGATTCAAGGTTCAACCAATGGTCAGACTCACTTCTCCAGTACCCCTGAATAGACCTCACCAGGGAGGCTAAGGAGAGTAATGCCCCTGTAAATGGAGCACACACTCTGACCCCCCTTTTTGAAGAAGGGAACAACCACATACCAGTCTACCGATCCAGTTGCACTGCCACCGTTGTCCACGCGATTTTGCAAAGGTGTGTCAACCAAGACAGCCCCACAATATCTAGAGCCTTAAGGATATCAGGGTATATCTCACCAACCCCAGAGCCCTACCGCCATGGAGCTTTTTTAACTAGGTTGACAACTTCAACCATGGATGGACAGAACAATCCTGAAGTCCCCCAACTCAGCTTCCTTCATGGAAGTCATGCCGGTGGAATTGAGAAGGTCCAAGAAGTATTTCTTCCACCTCTCCATGGCATCACTGGTTGAGGTGAACAGCACCCCACTTTCATTGAACACAGTGTTAGTAAAGCACTGATTTTCTCTCCTCAGATGGTTTGCCAGAATCTCCTTTGAGTGGAACGAGAGTCTTTATCCAAGGCCTCAACAAACTCCTTCCACATTTGAACTTTTGCCTCAGCAACAGCTAAAGTTGGGGACCGCTTAGCTGACTGGTACTCCTCAGTTACCTCTGGAGTCCTACCAGCCAACAAGGCCTGATAGGACTCATTCTTTAGCTTGACAGCCTCCCTAACTCAAGGTGTCCACCACCAAATTCATGGATGGCCACTAGGATTGGGCGATATGGACCAAAATTAATATCTCAATATTTTTATGATAAATTGCGATATACAATATATAACTCAATATATCTTAGTTTCCATAAAATAATAACAAAAATATATTTCTGAGTTAAAGCTTTGTCCCAGTTGTCATACAGCAACATTTATTAACAGACAGCCTTAACTCTACAAAATAGATGTCTGAAAAATCAACTATTTTTTAAACATGTATTTACACGTATGAAATAATAATCCTCTTCAGCTGAGGGCAGCTGTGGCTGAGAGGCTAAAGCAGTCTCCTCCAACAGGAAAACTAGGAGTTCAATTCCACCAGCAGTCACATGCTGAAGTGTTCCTGGGCAAGACAATGAACCCCTCATTGCCTCTGATGTGTGTCCCATCGGTGTATGAAAGTGATAAAGTACTGATTAATCCTTGTACAGATCTAGTAGAGTGCTGTTTGAATGGGTAAATGAGGACACATATTGTGTTGTAAAGAGCTTTGAGTGTCTTGATAAGATAGAAAGGTGCCTTCACATTAGCCAGTGTGTACCGGTATGTGAACTGCTCTAATGTAAACCTCCACTCGGAACCGTGAAACGTGTTTTTAGTCTGCTTCCTTAAAACAAATCACGGGTCAGAGCTTATTTAGCCATGCTGAGTTTTATGAGAGGAGCAGAGAGAGGTAGAGACATTAATAAATCAGCAGTTTATCATATCGCTAAAGACATGGTCAGTCTCAGCTGTGAAAGAAGACGGCTAATGCGTTAGCTGTCTTGTTAGCCGCTAAGGACCGTGTCTTTAGTAATATGATAAACTACTGATTTATTAATGTCTCTACCTCTCTCTGCTCCTCTCATAAAGCTCAGCACAGCTAAATAAGCTCTGACCCGTGGTTTGTTTTAAGGAAGCAGACTAAAAACACTCGGCACTGCTGTTTCACAGTTCATGCTCCACTCCACTGTTTAAATGGTGAAAAACATTCGTAGTTCCTAACTTTCGTTGAGACTATTTTCAGCATTGTCTACACAAATCATTTTTTCTGCCCGTCATCTGACAATTTAAATCCAAATTAGCTCCAAAAACATATTGTTTTTTCTCCCCTCAGCAGCTAGCGTCTCTTCATATCTGCCATGTTACTTGTTGTGCTAAAAGTCTCCACCCACCTCCTGTAGGCAGGAAGGAGGGGGCCCCTGAGGGGCTGGGTTTGTGTTCAGTGAAGGAGAAGGATGGGGGCGAGTTGGAGAAAGAAGGCAGCAGGAGGATTTTCAAATAACTCATATTGTTTATATCGAGATAGTCTCAACTTATATCGCAAAATATATATATATATATATATATATATATCGATATTTTTAAAATATCAAGATCTCGCCCAGCCCTAGTGATCAGTTAATAACTCATCTCCTCTCTTCACCCCAAACAAATGACCGCAAATCAAATGACATGACTACAACGTCTATCATCGATCTACAATCTATGGTGTCCTGGTGCCAAGTGTACTTATGGACACCCTTATGCTCTGTTATGATGTTTGTGATGGGCAAACCATGACTAACACAGAAGTCCAACAACAGAACACTACTGTACTCAGGTTCATTTCAGAGAGGCCATTCGTTCCACGCTCCTCCAGGTCACATTGCCATTTCCCATGCCATGCCCTCACAAATCCAATCCCTTACCGTATAGACTCATCTTTGGTCTGGTCTGCATATAGACCAGATAACTTTGTTTTTTGTCACTGATTGTATTTTATGGCATTTCTTTTTAAATATTTTCTGTTTCTCCATGACTGAAGGGCAGTTGTAGATTTGTTTGCCTCAGGCATTTCTTGCAGATTGCTGTGAAAATGCCAACCTGCTGTCTTACATACACCTGCCGTGTAAAGAATTATGATCAGCAGAAAGTGTTTTTATTTTGTCACATGGCTCTGGATGTAAATTACTATAGCTCATTTAGCAGAAACATTTCCTTTCCTGGTGTTCTCTACTAGCTTTCAGGCTAACACAGGGAGTGGAGGTAATGTGTCTGGGGCTTTAAACAGCAGCATGATATTTATTCCTCACGGCTGGGATTATGAATGCTTCTGCTGACACTTTGGTGAGGGCGGTGTCATTACTTTTCATTAACTCTTCTTTTATCTGATTTCTCTTGCTTCTGCAGATGTTTGCCAATGCTGAGGTATTTAATTTTTCTTCTTTACTTTCTTTTTACTTTGGGATTTGAAGCCATTTATCTGTTTTAGTGCTACATTTGCCTTATTGCCTTATTGCTCTTTACTACATTTAGTCTGTCATGGTGGTTTTGTTTCTTAACTTTTTATCTTTACTTTTATGGATTTTAGTACAATCTTTCTATGTGCAAACAACCTAGAGTTATTTAAATTTAAAATCAAGCCAACTGAAGATACAGAGTACAGAATATGCATGAACATAGTTTGAAATTTGTGCTACAAAAGGCTTAAAAATTATAGCTTGATTTGTACAAATATTAGCTGTAGAAGGACTAATATAAGGCTTCAGCTAAACACTTTAGTCTCAGTATTTGTCCGATTTTCTCTTATAAATAACTGTCCTTTTCAGGAGTCACAGGTGTCAAAACTCATCTTAAATAAGGCCTTTGTCAATTCAATATGGTGAAATGATGAATGATGGCTTCATCTTATTTTCAACACTTGATGAAACCTTTCTGTTAGGTTGTGATCAAATTTGAATTTATTTTCTCTGTGAAAAAGTTTTTTTCACTTGCTATATTTGATATGAGGTTTCATGACTTTGGCCACGCAAGTATCTAAACAGATAAAATAATTTCACCCCTCTCTGAACAGAAACCTGTTGTTTTAATTTTATATATCCAAATGTCACAGCCTTTTCTTTGTGTGTAAACGTGAATACAAGTACAGTTTTAGAGCACCAGAGCCAATCAAGACCTTAAAGGTAGCATGAGGCGGCTGTGGCTGAGTGGTTAGAGCAGTAGTCTTCCATTGCAAGAGTTGGGGGATCGAATCCACCAGCAGTCCCATGCCAAAGTGTCCATGGGCAAGACACTGAACTCCTCATTGCCTCTGAAGTGTGTCCCATTGGTGTATGAATGTGATGAAGCTCTGATTAGTCTCTTTAGAATGATTTGTTCAATTAGCTTTGTAGAGATCTAGTAGAGTGCTATATGAATGGATAAATGAGGGCACAGGTTGTAGTGTAAAGCACATTGAGTATCTTTATTAGATAGAAAGGTGCTATATAAGTGCAGTCCATTTACCATTTACCATAAAGATGACACTGGCTTTGATAAAATGACATAGTTTGATTCTTTGAGACCAAAAAGATTGACTCTCTATACAGTATCGTGTTAAAACAGAATATGAATGAGTGTTTGTGCTCTCTTCAGTATCTGTCCCACATCATGATTGTTTATCTCTTCTCTTAGCCTGAAAAAGTAATTCCAGGTCCCCCGGGTGCACCTGGCCCAGAGGGCCCCCAAGGGGCCCCAGGAGAAAATGGCAGGGATGGAAGAGATGTAAGCATGTCTCGCTTGACTTCAATCAATTTTCTAGCAACATCTGTTTTCTATATATGTATATATATATATATTTAGGTTCACCCTTTTATTTATCTTTTCAGGGTCTCCCAGGGTCGCCTGGCAGTCCAGGTTTGCCTGTAAGTGTTCAATGCAAAAATGTATTTTTTAAAACAACTTTATACCAACAGATAATTGAAAATACCCTCTCTTGGTCAATGCATGTTTTGAGCATAACTTGAAAAGAGGTAAGGTAGTGACTTATATTTTGCTGTATTTTTCTGTCCAAAGCAGTCTGCTCTTCAGACAAATAATGCTTAATAATTATTTTTATATATGAATGTTTCTGTTCAGTGCCCTGAGTTGACTTCAGTTGTGACTTGGCACTATATAAATAAACCTAATTGAATATATGTATATGTGTGTGTATATATATATATATATATA
>JBBPBX010018648.1:28073-45359 GCA_038048925.1 Garcialebias charrua | reverse complement strand
GGAGGGACTATGTTTCTCGGCTGGCCAGGGAACGCCTTGGGATTCCCCCAGAGGAGCTGCTCCAAGTGGCTGGGGAGAGGGAAGACTGGGCCTCCCTACTTAGGCTGCTACCCCCGCGACCCGACCCCGGATAAGAGGAAGAAAATGGATGGATGGATGGATGGATTATATAAAAACAACTATTAAACTTTGGTTTTTGTTTCTGCCTACCGTAATATCTGGTGGAAATACATTTCATAAACAATATTAGACATACAACCTTACCATCTACATTTTAAAATTGTGTAATAATATTATGATCACAGTTATATTAGTTGCAGTGCAAACCATAAAATAATCTTGACATAAATACAGTTTCCCCTTACTTACCTTGTTTCCAAAACCTGAATGGGAGTCTCCCCAAATTCACTTCTGAGACCTTCCCCAAAGTCATCATCTCTGCATAAAAACATATAATGTAGTTCAAACAATAATCAGATATTCTTTTCAACACATTTATCACACAATGACAAATTTATCTAACATATCAAAGCATGTAGGATGATTTAAAAATGATGATTTAAATGATGATTTAAAAAATAGCATCAAACAGCCATCTTCCATCCTGTTCTGCTGCTAGAAGTAAAATTTGAACTTTTTATGCTCTCCTTTCATCCTGCTTCACTGCAGGCTCATGTCCGCAGCAAACTCGTCCACCCCACCGCAAGTTTTACAGATTTGATTCCAAAATTTAATAATTTTTGAGGCCCTTTATACAGGTAAACGTCCAAAGAGGTTGAGATGTATGCATCAACAACATATATTGTGTAGTACAACTAACAGACTTTTCGATTATGAACACCAAATGATCAGCAGACAATATGCTAATTGCTAGTTGTTGTGATCAAGCCTCTCTTACACAGACAGCGCATTTACAGTTACTTTCATCATATCTGCTTGCTGATCCACAATACAATAAGTTAGGATAACTAAATGTACGTATCAAAACAATACTGAGGTTGAATGAGTTAGCTGCTGCCATTAGCATCACGTCAGCTGTAGGCCGGAAAACGGTTTTAGCCTGTTGTAGATAATATCATGGCATTTGCGCTATCACATGAGTCAAGCAAAGACACTTACTTTTCAAGCAGGAAAGTTGCTAACTCTGCATCGCTTTGCAATCCTCTGAGCACTCGAGGCTCTCGCCACCTCCGCCATCTTGAAACAGCTACTGTTTGAGACGGGAGCGTGCCCGGCTGCTGCGCGCTGCCGCTGGGAGAGGCGGGGGGAGGGCGGGGGAAGCTCGTTCATGAAAATAACTCTGTTTTTATTGGCTGGTCAAAAACGGCCCGCTCTGGTTTTTATAAATGCTATTTTAACCACCGGGAGACGCCAGAGGAATATAGTATTTCTCAAAGATTACCTGTTTAACATCACTCTGACAAAAAATAGTGACTGAGAGAAGAAATATGTTTATAAAAAAAGCTACATACTGCAACTTTAAGTCAATATGCCTCGGCCACTTAGTCTCATTTCCTGGAATGTCCAGGGACTAGGTCATGTAATTAAGAGGAAGAAAATTTTGACTTTTTAAAAAAAACAACAAGTTGATATTGCACTCCTCCAGGAGACTAGGCTATCTGATATGGAACATCTGAAACTAAAAAGAGATTGGGTGGGCAATGTTTATTTTTCTTCTCACCCGCAGAACAAAAAGGGCTCAGCCATCCTCATTAATAAGAAACTCCCCTTCACTTTGGTGTGTGAGGAAAGAGACTTGGAAGGTAGATTTATTCTGATTAAGGGTTTAATTGCTGGCCAATCTATAACCATACTTAACGTTTATGCCCCTAACAACGATTCACCTAATTTCATTTCGCAAATAATTTTACTGTTTAACCAGCATTGTGACGGTCTGGGCTTGCTGGCGGGCGACTTCAATTGCATAATGAATGCGGGTTTAGACAAATCCTCTTTGGCACCTGTATCCAACCCTAAAGCCTCCTCTGCTCTTAGAGAACTAGGTTCAGACATTGGGCTGATCGATGTGTGGCGTCAACTGAACCCTAAAGTAAAAGACTACTCTTTTTATTCACATCCTCATAACTCATACTCTAGAATTGATTATTTTTTTATCCCCAAAAGTTACTTACATTCTGTTCTGTCTTGCTCTATGGGTTCAATTGCTCTTTCAGATCATGCCCCTATTTATTTACAACTTGATTCCGCTTTTAATACTGTGAGGACTCCCACCTGGAGATTTAATACCTCGTCCCTGAACAATAACCCTTTTTGCACCTTTGTTAAGAATGGTCTTTTACAGTATTGGTCTGATAATGAATTGTCCCCAGTTTCTTCTGCCATGATTTGGGATGCGGCCAAGGCCACTCTACGAGGGCAGCTCATCTCTTACAGCGCATTTCAGAAAAGAGTTCTGGAGGAAAATAGAAAAAAACTGGAGAACGAGGTGTCTAGGTTGGAACATATACATAAACAGTTTCCTACGTCAGGGAATCTCAAGACTTTAATCGCTGCTAGAACAAAACTAAATATGGACTATACCCGCCATGCCCAGAAGCTGTTACTTTATACTAAACAGAAATATTACGAATTTGGTAATAAGTCAAGCCGTTTGCTTGCCTATCAATTAAAGAAACAAATTAATGATCGCTCTATTAACAGGATAAGAACATGTAATGGGGACGTTACTTGTGACCCATCTGCTATTAATAACACCTTCAAAGATTTTTATAAAACTCTCTACACGGCTGGTAAAACCGAGTCAGATATTGGTTCTTATTTAGATGGTATTCCCCTGCCCTCAATTTCAGAAGAGGCTGGCTCTGCCCTTGATGCGGCCTTTACACCTGAGGAGGTCTGGATGGCAATCCAATCGATGCCGAATGGAAAGTGTCCTGGTCCAGATGGATTCCCACTGGAATTTTATAAGAAATTTTGGCCCGAGATTCATCCCATACTTTTACCTGCCATAAACAACATATTAGTAGAAGGGGTTCCTCCATCCTGGAATTTGGCTTCCATCAGTTTATTGCTGAAGAAAGATAAAAATCCCTTGGATTGCACATCTTATAGACCTATCAGTCTCCTTAATGTTGACTACAAAATTGTTGCCAAGGCGCTGGCGCGGAGACTAGAAAAAATTCTTCCAAATATAATAAACCCTGATCAGACGGGTTTTGTGAAATCTAGATATGGAACAGATAATGTGCGTCGTACACTGAATGTCATTCATTATCTTAATCAGCATAAAGACCCTGCTCTGATTGTCTCTCTCGATGCAGAAAAGGCCTTTGACCGGGTAGAATGGCCCTTTTTATTCTCTGTTTTACAGAAATTTGGGATGGGGCCTAATTTTATTAACCTGATTAAAGCCTTTTATTCCAATCCAGTAGCCATGGTAAACACTAATGGCTTTCTGTCAGATGGTTTTTCTGTTCAGAGGGGTTGTAGACAGGGGTGTCCCCTGTCACCTTTGTTGTTTACGTTGTTCATTGAACCTTTAGCGGAGATTATTAGATCCAGTACGGACATATCTGGAATTAGAATAGGTGGAGATAATCATGTGATTTCTCTTTTTGCGGATGATGTCCTTTTATACTTGAAAAACCCAGATACATCAATCCCGGCGGTACTTAGCTCCATAGATAGGTTTGGTGTCCTTTCAGGTTATAAGATTAATTTAGGTAAGTCTGTTGCTTCTCCTTTCAATATTCCTCAAGATATGGTGCTTCAGTCTACCTTTCGTATGTCTGAAAAAGGGTTCAAATACTTAGGCATTTTTGTCACTCCTGACCTGAAAGACTTATTCTCTTCAAACTACTCCCCCCTAGTTCTGAACATTAAGAATGATCTATCGAAATGGTCTACTTTACCTATATCACTTCTCGGTAGGGTTAATACAATAAAAATGAATATTCTCCCTCGTTTAAATTATTTATTTCAAAATCTCCCTTGCTACTTGTCTCTCACATTTTTTAAATCCCTTAATTCTCAAATTTCTCGTTTCATTTGGAACAATAAGCATCCACGAGTTAAGTTTTCCACGCTTACTAAACCCAAACATTTGGGAGGTTTGTCTCTACCCAATATGCAGCTTTATTACTGGTCCGCTCAGCTTAAAACTATGTCTGACTGGTTTTCTAGTAGAGACAACTGTTTATGGCTTGACCTTGAGTCTTTATCATGCAGTCCCAGAAGGTTAAGCTCCCTCCCCTTTATCAATAATTTAGATCAACTGGATACAGTAAAGGAAAATGTGGTAGTTTACAGTACTTTATTAGCCTGGAAAGACATAAAGAAATACCTGAACATCCCTTCATTTCTCTCGATTCGATCCCCTCTGACTTTAAACCCAGACTTACCAGTTTCCGTTAGAAGTATTGGCTTACTGAATTGGTCCTCTTCTGGTCTGACTGACTTTTCTGATCTTTTGATTTCTGGATCTATTAAATCATTTAATCAAATCAGGGACGAGAGTAACATTCCTCAAAAAGATTTTTACAAATACCTTCAAATACGGCATTTTATGGAGTCATTGTTTAGGTCTAATGCTTTTCGTAGGGAGTTGACTGATCTGGAAAATACTCTGGTTTCAACCAAACCCCCCAAGGGTCTGATCTCTAAGTTCTATGTATCCTTACTTAGTTCTGAACCATCAAGTTTTGACTCTGTCAAGCGGCTATGGGAACAGGATCTGGAGGTGAAATTTAGTTCTTCAGATTGGCTCAAGATTTGCAGGGGAACCTTTCCTCAATGTACTTCTATTTCTATACATGAACAAAATTTTAAATTATTTTACAGATCTTACTATACCCCTGTTCGCCTTCAGAGAATGTTCCCCGACCGCTCCAACTTGTGCTGCAAATGTTTGAAGCATAGAGGTACTTTTTTCCACCTGTTTTGGTCATGTGACTTACTGCAGACTTTTTGGAAGGGCATTCATTCGGTGACTGAAAAGATTTTGGGTGGTTGCTTTTCTTTATCTCCTATATTTTATCTCCTAAATGTTTCCCCTAATCATTTGGATGCACAGTCTAAATCTTTGTTTATAATTCTTTGCTTTCTTGCCAAGAAGTGTATTTTGCTACAATGGATTTCACCACATCCCCCCACAGTAAACATGTGGCTCACGCAGATATCTGTTATCCTTCCTTTAGAAAAGCTGACCCACGATCTTAATCACAAATCAGAAATATTTCTGACATTATGGGGTCCTCTTGAGTCTTTCCTGCTTGGTTCCTAGGATTTTAGTATTTAATTATGTTGTATAGCTCTATTTGTTCTTGTTGTTTTTTATTTTTATTTTTATTATTTTTTATTATTATTATTATTTTTTTATTATTATTGCTGTTCCTCATTTATTTTGATGGCTGTAAGGTGATATTGACTGGAGGAAGAGTCTGAGACCTTAATTCTTGTTTATGTGGAGTATCTTGTTGTAGTTCTATTTTTGTATGTGGGTATGTGTATATGTGTGGTGTGTGTGTGTGTATGTAGACAGCACAGGGTTTTTCTTTTTTTTTGTATGTATTTTGTAAATAATTGAAAATCAATAAAAAATAAATAAAAAAAAAAAAATTGTTCTGTACGCAAACAAAAACTCCTGTTTATTCTAAATACAAATTTTAGAACAGAGGTACTGACAAACAATTTATGCTCATTTTAAATACTGAAGAGATTTAAAATAACACTAAAAAGGGCATTTTTTTTATTTGATTTTCAAATTAAATAAATAAAAAAATGATGGAGAACAGAGCAATTCCACATTAAGCTCTTCACATCTCTGAATGTTAAACAGAATTGTTGTACATCTGTACATTTTTAGTTAAAAATGGCATTTTTAACGTTTTTCTGTGTACAATTAATGACTCCAGTTTATTTTAAATAAAAAGTTTAAAATAACAAACAAAATTACATTTTTCGATCCAGATAACTGCGGCAACTCAAAAGGTTTTACTGAAACTGAAATACATTCTCTTGGTGCAAAATAAAACAAAATCTGCTAACATTTTAGTGTGAACATTGCATTTATTTGTAATCTTTAAGAAGGCGTTTGAGTGAAAGACAGAAAACATTAAGCGTGGTTTAATAGTAATTGTTTTAAAAGATAGGTCTATTAAGTTAATACGGCCACGAAGGCTTAACTTACCATATGTTTCATTGCAGGTAAAACCTAAAATAAATAAAAAGGTACTGAATGAATGAAAGACTTGTTTATAGATTACTGGAATAAACCCAGGAAGCTGTTTTAGTTAAATAACTCACCGCTAAGAAAGCATTTATTTGCATACACTATAATAAATACCGTCTTATTGATTCAAACAAAATCAAAACTAAAAGATGGGAGATAACAATTATGATGAAGCTTTACAGCTGCTCACAGCAAAGCTTGAATTGTTGAGGCATAATAACATTCGCAGAAGAGAAATTTTTCAACAAGAAAAACTTAAGTTAAAACGTGAGATCAAACAAAATCAAAACAAAAAGATGGGAGATAACGATTGTGATGAAGCTTTACAGCTGCACACAGAAATACTTGAATTGTTCAGGCAAGATAACATTCGCAGAAGAGAAAATTTTCAACAAGAAAAACTTGAGTTAAAAAGTGAGATTGAGCAATTAAAAATAAAACGGCGTGCTATAAATGGTTTTGATGTTCGTCAACTCCCTGACCCGATCTGGTTAAAAACAAAACCAGAACGTGAACTACATTACCAAGAAAAGGTCAAATCCCACTCGCTGGAGCTGGAAGGGACAAGTTCATCAACTCCCTCTCCTAAAAAAGGCGAGAAGAAACATGTTTTTCAAACTCACAAACCACGTAGTGAAGATGCCCGCTGGAACTATGACCCGAAGTGGTTAAGAGACCCAATATGGTTGAGAAGGACGAGCACACGCCCTGTCCCTGCACCTCGGACGAAGCTGCCCGAGATAGGCAAAAAACCACAAACGGTGGACGCCCGCTCTTTAAGTGACCCTCCGCGGTCTACACCGAGCAAGGGCCCTGCCCCCGCACTGCGGACTGGACAGTCCGGGAGTAACAAAAGGTCACAGAAGTTCCAGAAAAAAGGCAACATACCTCTAAGCTCTGAGGAGATAGTGGACATAAGTTGGTTGTTTGAAAACTTGAATGATACAGAGGATGACCAAACTGGTACACTGCGTGACGTTGTCTTTGATGACTCAGAGCACACAAATTACCAGCTGTTGGAGGCAGAGAATGAACTGATAAGGCAGAAGTGCAAACGACTAAGAGAAAAACGTCTCAAAAAAGGCCTTGAGCTACAACATCAGTTTAAACAATCAGTGATGAAACAGTGCGCTGTAACTGCTGTTGAGGCTCACATGCAAAACAAAACACCCTCTGAGGTGTGCCCAGGTCAAAAGGTCGTATCCCAGTCGCAAAAAATAGGCGAGGTTCTCTCTCCTATAGAAAGCGAGAATAAACACCGTCGTCTCAAAGGTCCTCTGACCTCAGAAGAGGCAGAGAACATGCGTCGGTTGTTAAAAGAGTGGGATGATACTAGCGAGAATGAACACTATCGTCTCAAAGGCCTTCTGACCTCAGAAGTGGTGGAGAACACGCGTCGGTTGTTAAAAGAGTTGGATAATACTAGCAAGAATGAACAAGATTTTCAAACTGACATACACCGAAATGTTGGTACCAGTTGGAACAGTGACTCAAAATGGTTTAAAGGGAGCCCCGCCCCTGAAGCACCTCAGATTGAAAAATCTGAGACAAGCAACGAACCACAAAAGGTAGGTGTTCACTCTCTAAGAGACCCACAACGGTTCAGATCGAACCAGATGGGTGAAAACCAAGGTCCATCGGTGGGTGGACTTCAAAAGAAATTGAAGGATGAGGACCTATACTCATGTAACTATGCGTCGTCCCAACAGCCACCCCCGAGCCTTGGAACTGCACCTCCCGCGCCTCGAACAGAACAGTTCGAGACAGGCAAAGAGTCACGAATGTCCCGGAATAATGGCCCAACACCTCTATGCTCGGAAGAGACAGAGGAAGTAAGTAGTTTGTCAGTAGATTTGAATGTTACTGTGCTTGACCAACCTGATACAATGAGTGGCGTTATCATTGATAATGACACTATCAACATTGACCAACCTGGAGCGATGTGTAGCACTGTCTTTCACAAAGACTCAGAGCACACAAATAACTCAGCGCACACTACTACCAACATTGCCATGGATGTTGACAGCAAACCAATTGCTGACACACAACAACATCCTGAAGGTCATGATGCTGACAGCCAACAAGATGCTGACAGTAAACAAGATTACACAGACAGAGTCACACGTGAACAGAAACGTGGGCCAAGACCTGTGAGGTTTCTGTGTAACTTTATACAAAGGGGGGTGGCTAAGAAAGCTTACCTGCCTATCACACTGGAAGGTGTCCTTGAGCGTGAAGCCCTCCTGGATGGCAGTTCTGATATAACTATTATGTCGGCCAAGCTGTTCGAGGAGCTGAGGACCGCCGCTAACGGTGTTGACAGGCAAATACCCTTTGAGAAATGTGCTATTGAGCTACAGGGTCTCGCAGAGACGAGAACAACCCTAACAGCTATGGCTATGGTTCACATGCAGATTGGCGAAATGACACTACGCCACCCGGTGTACGTGTCTAAACTTGACTCATTCCCATTTTTGGTTGGCCAAGATTTTATAAACCGCTTCAACGCGATTATAGATTATGGTCGACGGAAAATGTGGAGCACAGTGAGAAAACCCCTGCCAATAAAAGTGCTTCCTAGTTGCGATACAGACTGCCTAACCGCAGGTACCGCAGAGGACACAAGGGACTCCTCATCCGAGGACGAGAGCCCGGTAAGTGAACCTTCAACTACAGGTGAGACAGAAGAGGCCCAACAAGGAAGCCTCCTCTGCGAGCTGACACATTCAGCACTCCCTGACCACTGCCTACCACAGGTAGTGAAAGGTGTTGAGATCCAAGGATCCCACACCGAAGACGCTGTACTGTCCTCTGGGACAGGTAATTCGGCAATCAACCAAGCTTTCAATGAAACCTTGGTTCAAGGGCATCTGAGTCCAGAAAATGACAGTCAACCAAACGCTGACAGTCACTTGGACATCATTGTTGCAGACTACGAGGACCCCTCTTCAGACAAGAAGGGGGCAAACTCACATTACCTACCACAGGTAGAGAAGGGTGTGGAGATCCAAGGACCCCACACCGAGGTTGCTGTACTGTCCCCTGGGACAGGTAAATCGGCTATCAGCCAAGCTTTCGATGAAACCTTGGTTCAGGAACATTTGTGTCTAGAACTAGTCAGAAATGACATAGTTTTTACAGACTCAAAGAGCCCCTCTTCAGTCGTGAGGTGGGGAGACACACACAACGACAGTGACCCGTCGCAGTCTGTACTATCAGACACACCTGCGACTGCACTGACGTTTGAGACGCACCTAAATTACACGGAAAGAGGTAAACGTATGAAGATACGTTGGCCAAAACCTAAACGATTCCTGTGTACCATCTTCTCTCAGCTGCGCGAACAGCTTAAACTAGACGGTGGCATCCTAACTAGTGCATTAACAGAGTACCCGAGTTTTCGACAGCTCGAGTGCTTTGACTTCTATCGAGGCTTTTTTGTCCACCTCGGGTACCCGTAGTGACGTCACATTTCACATTTCACAGCGCGCGGGGCAGCTTTTAGCTTTTAGTAGACGCTACAAAATGGATTCCTGTGTGCGCACGGATGTTAATGGAGCAGGCCGTCTTGTCAAAAAGGTAAAACAGTTTATAATTTTATAAAATGCGCTACTTCGTGTTGACTTTCTTTGTAGTAGATTGTGACAGCAGAGGGCAGTGTTGCAATGCAGGTCCCATATACAGTATAACACGGCCAAAACGGCTTCCTCTCTCTCGTTTCACAAACAAAAAAAAACAAATATTCATCTCTCTAGAGCTACCAAAAATCTATAAACACAATCTCTAAAAGTAAACCTAAATTGCACAGCTGCAGGCGGTGGTACGGTGTGGCTGTGGCCCCATTTGTTTTTTTTAAGTTTCGGTTTTCATCGCCTATACTTTCACTTTTAATATTATTAATATAACTAATAGTTTTGTTTTTCCTGTGACTTATGTGCAGTATGATAAATGATAGGAGCATAATAAATGCTCCCAATGCTTTGTTGGTCTTTTTTTTCTTTTTGTAAAGACGTTTTTAGGCATTTATATTTATTTATTTATTTTGCATCGTAAGACACTGTGACGTCATCGGCTACTCGAGCGTCGTTCGAGTTTTTTTATGTTAATGTCGAGGTTAAAAATTATGTACTCGTTCAACCCCTAATCCTAACTTGTGCCCATGGACGGACGTCCTCACCTGTGTTCGTGGTCCCCCATGACCAAAGGGGGGTGATGTTAGGCCATGCCAAAGACAAAGATTTGAATGTACACCTCAGAAACACTTTTGCTTTCGCCCAGAAAAACCTGGAAAAATCTGCTGAAGGACGTAAGGCGTACTATGACCAAAAGGCCTCTCACAATGAACTCCAAGTGGGAGACAGAGTCTGGTACTATACGTTCGCCCCAGCAACCGGGAAAGGAGGGTCCGAGACCGGAACTCTCGCCCGCAAACTAATGCCCAGGTGGACTGGACCTCATCTGATAACAGACAAAGTGTCCTCAGTCGTCTACGAAATCAAAATCAGCAAAGGCCGCAAAGAGCCAATTGCTAAATGGGTACATCGAAATCAGATCAAACCTTACAAGGCGTTCAATGACTCCACAAAAGACAAAGATCTCACAAACTCACCGACTTCATGGGATAATAAGGTCGTCCAAACACAAGTTAGTAAATAAACTAATCAGGTTTAAACTACTGTATTTCCCACCCTATAAGTCGCATTGTCCAATTTGAACTTAGAAACGCTAAGCCTAAAACCCACAACAAAAAACTATCCTTAACAACCGTTTAAATCCACGAGATTTAATTTGACCTCGGTCATAAAGTTGAGACCTGTTTTTCTTGTGTGTTGCACTTTGGAATCTGACGACAAGAGTGTGTCGAAGCAGTGAAACGTTGTTTCCTTGTTGTTTAGTCATTACTGTTGTCATTAGTTGAGATATTGTTTGGTTCTGAACACTCCCAGCCAAAAAGGTTTTGTATTAACATTGATTAATGCATAAGATGGATTTAACTATGCCAACATGCAGTTCGTTTTGTTAAATCTCAATCGTCGAAGAGTCAATGTAGTTTAAAGCTACTCAAGGTACCATAAACTACACTGGTCTCACAATTTCTAAATTGAACCGATTCGATCGTTTCTATTCTAGATTATCTATTCATTTTGATGAGTCTCGCCATAGACTTCAAAATTTATTAGGAATACCAAATCCTACGTCGTTCGTCTAAAAGACAACAGACATTTAGATCAAACTATATTTCATTTTTCTATTTTAGTTTAAAGGTTCAGTATGCAGTTTCTGTAGAACTGCAGCACTTAGAAATATTTTCAACAGGCAAAGCATTCTGATCCCTCCCCCTCAGAGCCATATGTGGCTCTGCCCCCTTGTGGTCTGTTGAATTTCAAATTCAAGCTCTGTTTTTATTGGCTGATTCAAATTCAAGCTCTGTTTTTATTGGCTGGTTACAAACTCTGTTTTTATTGGCTGGAAAATGGCGGGTCACCTTTTCTTTTTAGAAATGCTTATTTACCACCTGGAGAAGCAAGGGGACAATATTTTTTTTATTTTTTTTTCAGAGATTACCTGGCTAACATCAGTCTGTCAGGAGGTAGTGACAGAGTGAAGAAATATGTTCATAAAAAAAGCTACATACTGAAGCTTTAACCTAAACTAAGTAATGAATGGAGGAATAGTTTGGAATTAGAGGCCTTCGTTACAGAAGCCCTCCAAAATTTTATAGGTACAGATCCCTATATCTAATTTTACAGAATTGATCCACCCCTTAATTGGTAATTGTAGCTGATCTAAACCATGATAGCTTACATACCAGGTGCATATAGGTAAGGCTTAATGTAAAATCCCAATCATAAGCCCACCTAAAAAACCACATAATTGCATGACACATAGAACCAGAGTGGCACTGACTGGAAACCAACCAGCCAACAACCTTCGATGTGGGGACCTGCAGCTCCAACGCTTGGTCTTCAACCTTCATCCAAGGGTCGCCTCCTCTGCGTCAATCGAGGGATCCCCTCTACATGCTGATTATGAAAACAATTGTTGCTGATCAATCAACAAAACTAATCGTTGTGGAATTACCGCTGTGGATTATAAGACTTTGTTTCCCAAAGGATCACAGACTTTGTTTGCCAAGAGTTAACAGACTCAGTTTTCCAAGGGATTAAAAGCTTTTCGCAATGGGATTACCTCCGAACAGTATGGAATTTCCAAAAACTTTATGGGATTATAATTTTTGATTTTTCTTTTCCACTTGCTGGATTACTTCAAGATCAAAGACAGTTCAAGGTTTCCTTTCGTGTTGGACCCCATCCCCAAGGACTGGCGATGGCTTCCAAAAGGGGGGAGATGTAGTGGACCTACCCAGGGTCAAACTAAGGTTCTTGAACTGTCCAGTGATGACCTTTACTGACCTCTCAGTAAAGCAAGACATTTACTACAAATTAGTCACATAGTCACCAAAAGAGACTATTTCTATCTTTGATTTTAGGCTGATGAGATCAAAAGAATAACTTTTGTCATTTTCATGATGTGTGCTTTTAAGCTATGTTATTCTGTAAGAGTTTAAACTGTGTTCACTGCTGTGTTAAAGTTGAAATCTCGGGTCACATAGACCAGACGGTTTTGTTTAGAGAGTCAGAAGACAGGTTAATCCGTTGTTTTTCATGAACAAGGCTCCAGCTTCTCTGTCTTTTCCTAAACAAATCTCCCTCTGCTCTGGCTGTAACCTTGGGTCGCGATAACACAAGCTCACTCCTCTCTTTGATCCTGCTTTTAAGTTCTAACTGTGCGGAAACGCTTCAGAGTTTCTGGGAGCTTCAAAAGAGATGTGAACCTTCCCAAAGAGCTGAATGACCACCAGTCACGCGCTAAGGACTCGTCATCCAGCTGGGACTGATAACATGTTGTTATGGGTCCACTTCGAACGAGCGTAAGCTCAAAAACTTTGTTTATTCCCTCCTGGAATAAGTTTATCTTGAAGTCAGAGGCCAGGAGCTGACATATTCTCTGATGACCAAGCGAAACCAGGAGACGTTGAAACGTAAACTAGAACCAGTTTTGGACGTGCTGGGACTAAAGGACTCTGTGCATCTGAAGGCTGGTGTCATTTCTTTATCAGACTCGTCGTCGAAAGGTAAAGAGCTGTTTACAAAACGTACCTGGATTTTAGCAGAAGTCGGATGAGAAGTGTCACTCTGGTATCATGCTCACGATAATTTCTTCTTAAATCTTTCCTCCTACTCTTTTCCCTCTCAATCTAAGCTGGAAACTAATTAAGTTTAAAGAGCCCTCAGACTAAATATGTTTAACATCTAGTATTGAAGTCTGTTGTGTTAAATTCAAGTGTGCTGACGTATTTAAATTGAAAGAAAGTGAAATCATGTCAATCAAGTGTAATGGTGTTAATTTAGTTGATTCATTTTAAATAAATGATAGTGTCTCTTTGACATATCAAGCTAAGTTAACGTGTCCATTGTCACTTTATAGCTCTGTTTATGTATCCATCATAAAGATCACAGAAATATTGGGTAAACTGAAAAAGAAAAGAATCCGTGAATTTACTATTCAATCTGAATAAGTAAATTAATTAAGGTAAAGAGGTCAGTATTAATATTGACCTCCTCATAATCCTTTACACTACTGATCTGTTTCATGTTGCTGCTGATCTGTTTCATGTTGCTGCTGATCTGTTTCATGTTGCTGTTGATCTGTTTCATGTTGCTGCTGATCTGTTTCATGTTGCTGCTGATCTGTTTCATGTTGCTGTTGATCTGTTTCATGTTGCTGCTGATCTGTTTCATGTTGCTGCTGATCTGTTTCATGTTGCTGCTGATCTGTTTCATGTTGCTGCTGATCTGTTTCATGTTGCTGCTGATCTGTTTCATGTTGCTGTTGATCTGTTTCATGTTGCTGCTGATCTGTTTCATGTTGCTGTTGATCTGTTTCATGTTGCTGCTGATCTGTTTCATGTTGCTGCTGATCTGTTTCATGTTGCTGTTGATCTGTTTCATGTTGCTGCTGATCTGTTTCATGTTGCTGTTGATAATAATAATAATAATAATAATAATAATAATAATAATAATAATAATAAATTCAATTTATACCGCACTTTTCATTAATAAAAATCTCAAAGTGCTACAACAATAAAAACAAGTGATAAAATCAAATAAAATCAATAATGGTATTAACTAAGATTAAAAACAGAATCATGTGGAGGCAGAATAGGCCTGCTTAAAAAATAAATAAATAAATAAATAAATAAAACAAGTGATAAAATCAAGTAAAATCAATAATACTATCAACCAAGATCAAAGATAAAATCATGCGGGGGCAGAATAGGCTTGCTTAAAAAGAAAAGTCTTTAAACCGCTTTTAAAGTCAACCAGTGACTGTGGAGCTCTCAGGCAGTCAGGAAGGGAGATGTTGATCTGTTTCATGTTGCTGCTGATCTGTTTCATGTTGCTGTTGATCTGTTTCATGTTGCTGCTGATCTGTTTCATGTTGCTGTTGATCTGTTTCATGTTGCTGCTGATCTGTTTCATGTTGCTGCTGATCTGTTTCATGTTGATGTGTTCATTTGTGCTCATCTGCTCACACAGACTCATGTTCATGCTGCTGTTTGAAGTAATGTTTTTATGCTACTAGTGCCTAGTGTATTTTTAGTTGATGTTTTTCTTAGTTCATATCTTAGATCTTATTACCATACTGTTTTTCTTTTACATTATAAATTTGTTGGCTGTAACTGGGACTCTGTCATTTTCTTCCACCACATGTGGTGTGAATAACAAATAAAGAACCTTGAATCCTTGAATGAGTTAAACATGGAGGTGAATAACCAGCAACATCTTGTAAATGAGGGTAAATCAATGACTTTCATGACAAGTATGTCAAGAAGGCCATTTAAGGTGGTGGTGGGGAGGGGGTATGAGATTGTCGTCATTGTATGTTCCCATACAATGGTAAAACTGTTTCTCTGCATTTAATCCATCACACCTGTGATACACTCAGGTGGAGCAGTGGGCAGCTATGTAAGCGCCAAGGGAGCAAGTAGGGATTAGGTGTCTTGTTCAGAGACACCACAACATGTGGGAATGGCTGGTGATCAAACTGCAACTTTCTGCTCCCAAGTCAGTTGCCCTACCTCTACCTTATCTCAGTCCCCCAAGACAAGAGAGAAGAGGTGATGATGTGTTCTATAAAGAGCATTTGTAACAACATCAATAGCAGAGTGATCAATTGTGTCCAGCTTACAAAGGACATCCTTACAAGCATGCCTGCAAATTATGTATCCATAATCCAACAGAGGTGGAATGGTTTTCAACAATGGTGCATTTTGCAGCCAATATAAACGAAGATTGATTTCTATATAGATAAACAAGCCTCACTTTAAAGACTGTGTAAAGTGAAATTAAATGTGTGTTTTTAGTTTGTCACATGGCATAAATATGTGTTATTAATCACCCATTTAAATCTGACTGATTAAAAACATTGTTTTCCTTATAAAATTAAGTCTCAAAAATCATGAAAAAACATGATTTTGCCCTGGTCTGGAACGCTGGGGGCGTGTCAGTGTGTGGGCGTGGTTTCAGCGCAGTACTGCTGCCTGCAGCTGAGCTGTGTGTGGGGAGAGGTGCAGCAGAGATCCAGTAAACCTGCTCTGTTTTTATCCGAGTTCTGTCTGTAACAGCAGCTACTTTTTCCAAGAGTTACGCTGTTTTTGTAAATAGTTTTCTTGTGTGTTTTTAATCTGGAATTAATAAAAAAAAAAAAAAAAAAAAGAGTTGTACCATGCGGGATTTGAACCCGTGGGGTTTGGGACATAAGGCAGGCGCTTTATCCATTGAGCTATCCGGACATTACAGGTACTCGGCATAAAACCACGCGCTATAAAAACATGTTATGATTTGTACGGGTGCCCTGACCATTGCGACATCCAGGGAAGATGCACGAACGAGGCATAATTGATTAGCTAGCTAACAATGAACAAAATATCTATGCTATTGCTATCTGATGCTATCTGCGATTCGCGAGTGAACGGCTCCACCGAGGCGAATTTATACGGCTGGAGCTGCAGGGGGTGGGGCTATACTAATGAGGACCGCGTGACGAAACGCGGTCACGTTTAAAACACGCCTAAAAAATCCTGAACCAGAAATATGTTTATACACAGTTTGCTCTATAACTCCAAAATTAATTGAGCTACAATTTTGAGACTTTTTACTCATTTACAAGATTACAATTATGACATTTATAATGTTTATTGAAGAAAATGTTGAAATTCACTTTACACGGTCTTTAACTATAGTTAAGGTTCTCCTGATGCATGCTCAATAATCCAGGTAGATATTTGAGTCAGATCCTCTGGACAGATTCTTATTTCTTGAAATGTTTTTTTCTTTTATCTAAAAGTCTTCTTCAATCTGAGGAGCTACAATAAGAATAATCTTATTTTGAAAAACCTTGTTGGAGCGAGTCCGCAATAAACAAACCACAAAGTCGGCTACTGTAGTTAGATTTGGTGTTTGGTAGCAGTACATTACACAACATAAAAAATTTGAAAGAAAAAAACATGAGAAAAATTATAATTCATATAAATAGGATTTTTTTCTCCCAACTTGGAAGTAAGGTTAGAGATGGTTTGGACATGTCCAGAGGAGGGACAGTGGTTTGTATGCTGACAGGAAAAAGACAAATTCAAGTGATGGGAACAGGGGGTTCAGTGGGTATATTAGTAGAAGGATTGGAAATGCAGCTTCCAGGAAAAAGACAAAGAGGAGATATATGGATGCAGTTAGAGAGGACATGGAGGTAGTTGGAGTGAGGACAGAGGACGCAGAGGACAGAGTGAGGTGGAGGAGGATGCTGTGGTGACAGACTGGATAGAGAAAAAAAAAACATTAAAATGAATGCCTTATAATATGATTTGATAAATATGGGATAAAAAATGAATGTGTAATGGATTTCAAAAAGGTCTGATTTTTCCTTTAAAGAATGACAGAAAGTACTAAAATGACTGTGAATTCACAGGAACATTTAAGAACAATTCCAACAAACACTTATTTTTTTATTTTTTTAATCAAACCTTTAAGATTTTT
>JBBPBX010018648.1:0-12140 GCA_038048925.1 Garcialebias charrua | reverse complement strand
AGGCAGGAAAAACAACTTTTCCAACTTATCACAAAAAACACTTTAAAAACCTTATTATTCTTATTATT
This sequence comes from Garcialebias charrua, assembly GCA_038048925.1. Taxonomy (NCBI): domain Eukaryota; kingdom Metazoa; phylum Chordata; class Actinopteri; order Cyprinodontiformes; family Rivulidae; genus Garcialebias; species Garcialebias charrua. Next base: position 12,072 of record JBBPBX010018648.1, on the reverse strand, counting down.
TTAAATTTAGGCTGGTCATGCTCAAATTAAAAAGAGCTTAAAGGGGACCACATATTCAAAATTCACTTTTTAATGTTTTTTTTACTCAACTTTGGGTATTTACTTCATAAAAAAACAGTCCTAAGGCCAAAAAAATGCACCCAGTGGTTTATTTACTCTATTTATCTTTGATAAATACACTTCGTTTCCCACTTCCTGCGGTTTGTGACGTCACAAACCGTAGCCAACCACCTCAAACCTGAGTCCAGCCCCTCACCTAGCAACCCCTGTTGATGCTCCACCCACTTCAGTATAAAACATGTCACGGTTGCTGAGACGTTGAAACTGTGCACACACGGGGCGACAGTCTGTAACGTACAAGCACCACTGATCGATATACTTTTCAGATTAGCAACTTATTTAGTTTAAGAATACTTTTCACTTCATCAAAATCTAATCAAAACTTCAGCGTTCTAAATGTAGGTGTTGTATATGTTTCTAATACGATGAAGGACTGCATATTGCATAACTGCCAGGTTGGCCTAGAGGTAATGAATTGGACTGTCACCTGAAGGACCGAGGTTCGCGTCCTGGTCATGGCATTGATTTTATTTTTTTTAAGCCTTTTGTTTCGGAGAGATTTCATGTGTACAGCACTTTGTTGCAGCTGTGGTTGTTTTTAAATGGATTTATAAATAAAGTATAATTGTTATTTTTACGTTTTAGTTCAATTTTTAGCGATCGCTCTCAACACGCAGCCGGGAGAAATAAAACGAGCAGCAGACCGCCGGCGAAGACACAATCTGCGTGCGGAAGCTGCTCGGAGCTACTGGCGTTTGAGGTCCGGGGGTCCGGTCAGAGGTTGCCTCATGCGGATAAATTAACTGGAGACATTCTGTGAACTTCGTTTGTGTGTGGACTGAAGCAGCGATCGCTCCCAAAAGCGCCGCATGCAACGAGCGGAGCTAGCACCGTCCGCTCGGAGGAGGAAAAGCTATCATTAGCCTCGGAGGTGGGCTAATGCTAAAAAAAGGAGCTGCAAATGGCGGCGCGCTGACGGATTCGGTAAGTTATCTTAAGCTGGCACTAACAGTAAGTCAAATGAGTAATAAAAAAAGAGCTAATTTTAAAACAACAACATATTAGAGATACTGGCTTTTACAGAGGGCGTAGTTAATGTAAACAGATCTTTGTAGGGCGTGGCTTTCAGACCTCATTATCATAAACAGGTCGTTTTGAACGGAAGTGAAATTTGGCAGAATTAGAAAGGGGATATTTTATTATCTAAGCATTATTTTGTGTATAAAATTGAATGAAAATGGTCTGGAAAGCCCACAGATACACCACAAAAAATTATATGACCTACATTTGGTCCCCTTTAAAGCATTGCTACTCTCCCTTCAGGCAAGCTGAAAAACATCCAAGACCACTCCATTAGACTGAGGAACAGTTTTTTTCCCTATTATGGTGGCCTGCCTACAAAATTGTATAGCTCCTAGACCAGGGGTGTCCAAACTTTTTCATCTTGCAGCTCCTTTTAAAATAAGCAAGTCAAAGTGATCTACCTACAACTTAGGCCCCATTTACAGTACAAGAGAACAACTTCTGGAAACGGTGAGTATTCCCTGTTTATTGGGGGAAATACATAAATGAGTGGGTTTACATGAAAACACTGTAGTTTCCATATCAGTCGGGTTGCCAGATAAGAAATTATGTACTTTAGTACAGTACTGTGGCTTTAAAATTATAGTCTTTTGATCTAAACTGTGATTTGTGCTCAGGAAAGATTTTCTAAGATGAGATGTGTGTTGTGTTTGTTGAACATGTGCACAGAAGAGGAGGGGGTAAATAAGACGTTACATTTATTTGGCAACCCTCAGCTGCATTCATTGCGCATGCAGTGTCTGCATGACTGTTAGTCCAAACTGGTGAACACACTAACGTCTCTTTGGACCCTGGATTTTATTAGTTTTGCTCCTACATTCTGAAAAGGGGTGAGTAGCGCAAAAACACTGCTTTCTGACATTTATTATGTTACTAACACTAACTGTTGGTGCAGAAAAACTTTGAACTGCAGCCACTTGTAGTGCACGTGTGTCACTTCACTTGTGGAGCATTTCACACCTCTGTCGGGGGTTTCCCCAAAAAGCTAAACTCTGAGACCTGGATTCAGAAACCTTCAGTTTCAGAGAGAATGAGGCTGTTGTCTGTAAAAGAACAGCTGAACCTTTCACGTTGTTTAAACGGGGCTCACACTGGCTGCCCTGTATTAGAGCTGCATTCCGGCTCACAAAATCTGACCCAACCCGGCCCCAGTCCATAGCCATCATTTCTGAACCCCACCCGACCCGACAAATTAACAGTAATTGCAGATCCGAACCCGAAACCCCACCCCAACATTTTTAATTAAGCTTTGACTGCTTCCATAGTTATTAATGGTTGATGGACATGCACGGCTGAATAAAAGGGCAGAAGACCGGAACTGAAGGGGTGTTTGTCATTTCATGGCCATCAAAGCTCATTAAATCCCTGCTTCTGCCTGCATTCTGCATTATTCAGACACGGACCCTGCTCTGACACGTCGGATATTTTGGGATCTCACCAGTTTGGGTCATCGGCCACGCACATTCGCTGAATGCAGCGGCTGAATGAACGTCCATTTGGGTGATGGATCGCTGCCTGGCAGTGTGGTCCCATCTGGAGCTTAACTGAACTTTTTTTTTTTTGAGCTTGCGGTCAAAAGGCTGCGTGCGGTTGGTGAGTGTACAGCAAGCCATGTTGCCATATAATTGATTCATCAGGTGCATGCGTCTGCTGATGCAATCAAAAGCCTGACACCAGCCCGGCCCACACGTTAAGTACATTATTATGGCCCGGCCCTAAGGCTGGACTTGGGTTAGAAATGACAGCTCTACCCTGTATGTCAGTCAAGGACAAATTTCATAGTGAGGATGGATGATAGGCTGACATCTGGTTTTTCATTGTCATGTGATTTACCCGTAATACCTTTGTGATCGACAGGTAGATCGTGATCAAGTTATTGGGCACCCTTGTCCTAGATATACATCCTCTTTGTAATTTAATGGATGCAATTGTACTGCAATTTAGAGTTTTTAATTTTATTTTTTCTTTCAGCTGCTCCCTTCGTCAGGGGTCACCATAGCAAACTAAGTTGCATGAAGACTATGCAAATAATTTTTTATGATGGATGTCCTTCCTGACGTAACCACAGACCACTGAGCTACCACAGCCCTCTGTGTGGAGCAGAGAGCTGCCATCTAGGGCACCGGGGGAGCAAATGTGAGGGTTAAGGGCCTTGCTCAAGGGCCAAGAGTGGGGCAAATGAAGTTGGAGGCAGGTGTGGGAGCTTCACCTTTTCCACCCACATTTTTGATGTTGTCGATATCAGTAGTTGAATTGGCAACCTTCTGATCACAGGCCAACCTTCTCTAAAATCTGCGCCGATTTTAGATTTTTTTTAAAAATACAGTATATTTATTCCCTTGAACATATTTTAAATGGTATATTTAACTGTTTGCACGAGCTTAATGAGTTTAGGTATGTGACTTTTAGTATGTGTAGCACTTTTAGGAGAGTTTTAAAGTGATTTTTTTGTAACAATAATGGTTCTGCTATTGAAATGGAATGTTGCCAATTACATTTCATTGTGATGTTCTTCAGTACAATGATAATAAAGGTAAACTGAATTGAAGCAATATTAAGATATCCAGTTTAAAAGTTACCTTATAGAACAGAAGAATAAAGTTGATGGCAAATGCAACAAAAAGTGCCAGCATCCTCATATTGTAGAAGTTTCTGGCAAAGTAATTCTGTAGGGATGACAGGAAGAGGAATTCAGTTGATAATTAAACTGAATTTCTTGTTGGCTTCTTGTCACAATTTCTGTACTCCACCTGACACCTAAAAGTCAGAACAGCTCTCCACATTTTTATTATTTTTCCTCATGTGAGCTTCGTTGTGTTTGTGATTACAGAAATTCCACACAAAGACTTGAACGTAAAATAAAAATTTGTACCAACAGTTTCCTCTGGTAGGCGAGGATTTTTTTCAGAAAAGCCGACTCAAGCAGATCAGGTTCATCAGACTTGGAGCTGGGATCTCTTTTGACTTTGGGTTTTATCTTCTCAATTTTCAGTTGATTCTCAACACGTTTCTCCCTAAAATGACAAAACAGTTCTCATTAAAGACAATTCAGTGCTTTCAAAATGTAAACTGAACAAAAATATGAATGATACACTCTTGTTTTTGCTCTCATTTTTCACGAGCTGAACTAAAAAATGTAAGACTTTTTCTTTGCACACAATAGGCCCTTTTTTTAAACATTGTTTACAAATCTGTTTTTGTCTGTTAGTGGGCACTTCTTTGCCAAGATAATGCATCCACCTCAAGTGTGGCATATCAAGATGCTCATTAGACTGCATGATTATTGCACAAATGTGCCTTAGGCTGGCCACAATAAAAAGCCACTCTAAAATGTGCAGTTTACTTTTACTGTATTGGGAGAGGGCTGGGGGTGGGTGGTGTCAGAAAACCAGTCCGTCTCTGGTGTGACCACCATTTGTCTCATGCAATGCAGCAAGTCATCTTGGTATAGAACTGATCAATTTGCTGATTGTGGCCTGTGAAATGGTGGTCCACTCCTATTCAATGGTTGTGCAAAGTTGCTGGATATCCATCCATCCATCCATCCATCCATTCATCCATCCATCCATTATCTTCCGCTTGGACCAAAGTCGGGTCACGGGGGCAGCAGCTTGAGCAGGGAGGCCCAGACATCTCTTTCCACAGTCACTTCTTCCAGACCTTCTGGGAGAATTCCAAGGCATTCCAAGGCCAACCAAGAGACATAGTCTCTCCAACATGTCCTGGGTCTTCTTCGGGGTCTCCTCCCAATTGGACATGCCCGAAACACCTCCCTAGGGAGGTGCCGAGGAAGCATCCTTACCAGATGCCCGAACCACTTCAACTGGCTCCTCTCGATGTGGAGGAGCAGCAGTCACTACCCAGAGTTTGTGGTCATAGGTGAGGGTAGGAATGTAGACTGACTGATAAACAGAGAGCTTTGCCTTACAGCTAAGCTTCCTCTTCACCACAACAAATCGGTACAGAGACCGCAATACTGCAGACGTTGCACCAATCCGTCTGTCAATCTGATGTTCAATTCTTCCCTCACTCCTGAACAAAATCCCAAGATACTTGAACTCCTCCTCTTGAGGTAGAACTTCACCCTCAACCCAAGAGAGCATTACACCCTTTTCCAACTGAGGACCATGGACTCAGATTTGGAGGTGCTGATTTTCATCCCAACCGCTTCATGCTCAGCTGTGAACCACTTCAGTGAGAGCTGAAGATCACGACACAATGATGCCAACAGGACCACATTATCTGCAAAGAGCAGAGATGGAATCCTGAGGCCACTGAACCGTAATCCCTCCTTCCCCGTAGTGGTAAGGGCAGTCGTCTCCCGATCGGAAAGTTGGCGGTTCGACTCCCGGGACCCGCACCATGTGTCGTTGTGTCCTTGGGCAAGACACTTAACCCCGAGTTGCTCCCGGTAGGACTGGAAAGCACCTTGCATGGTAGTCTGCCGCCACCGGTTTATGAATGTGTGTAGCATTCAATATATGTGTAGCACTTTGAGATTTTCAGTAATGAAAAGTGCGTTATAAATTGAATTAATTATTATTATTATTATTATTATTCCCCTGGTTGCACTGAGAAATTCTGTCCATAAAAGTTATGAACAGAATTGTGACAATGGGCAACCCTAGCGGAGCAACTCCCACCCCAAAGCGGTACGCCTTACTACTGGCAATGCAAACAAAACTCTCTCATTGCTTGTATAAGGGCCAAAAATCCAGTAGCAACAGACCCCCAGTCACATACTCACGGAGTACCCTCCACAGTGTACCTTGAGAAACAAGGTTGAAAGCCTTCCCCAAGTCCACAAAACACATGTAGACTGGATGTGCAAACTCCCATGATCCCTCAAGGACTCTAGTGAGGGTAAAGAGCTGATCCATTGTTCCACGTCCACAACAGAACCTGCATTGTGCCTCCTGGATTTGAGGTTTGACCAACGATCGGACTCACATCCACAGTACCCCCAAACAGACCTTACCAGGGAGGCTAAGGAGAGTGATGATGTTGTAATTGGAACATACCCTCTGGTCCACCTTTTTGGAGAGGGGAACCACCACCCCAGTCTGACAATCCAGCGGCACTGCCCCACAACATCCAGAGCCTTAAGGAAATCAGGGCAAATCTCATCCACTCCCGGAGCCCTGCCGCTGTGGGGCTTTTTAACTACCTCAGTGACTTCAGCCATGGTTATGGACAGACCAACCCCGAAGTCCACTGACTCAGCTTCCTCAATGGAAGCCGGTGAGATTGAGAAGGTCTAAGAAGTATTCCTTCTACCTACTGATGACATCACTGGTTGAGGTCAAAACCACCACACCTTTACTGAACACAGTGTTCATAAAGAGCTGCTTTCCCCTCCTCATCCGCCTGATGGTTTGCCAGAATCTCCTCAGAGCCGCCCGAGAGTCTCTATCCAAGGCCTCACTGAATTCCTTCTACATCAGAGCTTTTGTCTCAGTAACAACCAAGGCTGCAGACCCCTTGGCCCTCCAGTATGCCTCAGCTGCTTCTGGAGTCCCACCAGCCAACAAGGACTAATAGGACTTGTTCTTCACCTTGACAGCCTCCCTAGCCCGGGGTGTCCACCACCGAGTTCGAGAATGGCCACTGGGGATGGCTGACAACCTTGCAGCCACAGCTCAAGTCAGCCACCTCAACAACTGAGGCACGGAACATGGCGAAGTCAGAACTCAATTACTCCCACCTCAGCTCTGATGCGATTAAAGCTCTCCCAGAAGTGTGAGTTGAAGATCCTTCTGACAGATAATTCTGCCAGGTGTTCCTAGCAAACCCTCACTACACATCTGAGTCTACCAGGTCTCTCCAGCATTTCCCCCCATCCATCTGATCCAACTTACTACCAGGTGGTGATCAGTTGACTGCTCAACTCATCTCTTCACCCAAGTAGCCAAAACAAATGGCCGCAAACTGGATGACACAACTACAAAGTCAATCATCAATCTACGATTTAGGGTGTGTTAGTGCCAAGTGCACAAATGGACACCCTTATGTTTGAACATGGTTTTTGTGACGGACAAACTATGACTAGCACAGTTCAACAACAGAACACAGCTTGAGGTCAGATCAGAGAGACCGTTCCTCCCAGACACACCCTTCTAAGTCACATGGTCATTACCTACATGGGCATTGAAGTCCCCCAGCAGAATAAAGGAGTCCCCAGCTACACACCTTCCCACACCCCGACCAAGGACTCCAAGAAGGCCAGATACTCTGAACTATCATTTGGTGCGTAGGAACAAACAACAGTCAGAGCCTGTCCCCCCACACCCAAAGGCGCAGAGAAGCCACCCTGTCATCTACTAGAGAAAACTCTAACACACAGGTACTAAGTCAGGTAGCTAAGAGTAGACCCATACCAGCTCAGCACCTCTCACCATGATCAACTCCAGAGTGGAATAAAGTCCAGCCCTTCTCAAGGAGATTCGTTCCAGAGCCCATGCTGTTCATCGAGGTGAGCCTAACTATATCTAGTCGGTACCTCTCAACTTCACACACAAGTTCAGGATCCTTCCCCACCAGAGAGGTCACATTCCATGTCCCAAGAGTCAGCTTTAGTAAATCAGGATCAGAGCGCTAAGGCCACCTTTGACCACAGCCCACGGAGTCATGCACCTAACTCATATGGCCCCTCCTGCAGGTGGTGGGTTCACAGGAAGGTAAACCCATGTTACTCCTATGGGCTGAGCCCGACCGGGCCTCATGGGTAGAGACCCGGTCACCTGGCACTCACAGAAGAGCCCCTCCCTGAGGCCTTGCTTCAGGGTGGGGCCCCAGTAACCTATGTTTGGGCAACAGACTTTGAACTTCTTGTTTTTTATTGTCCATAAGAGTCTTCTGAATCGCTCTTTGTCTGGCCTGTCACCTAGGACCAATATGCCTTGAGAGACCCTACCAGAGGCAATTACAATTGTCCCCAACAGCATAGCTTGTAGAATCATTCAGGCACACAAACTCCTCTACCTCGATAAGGTGATGCTAGATATTGAAATCAATTAAATTCAAAAACACTTTATTAATCCCAAAGGTAAATTACCGTACTTTGTAAATGATGTTGTAGCTCATCATACTTTCTTCATTAAATATTTGTTATAGATGCTGATAACTGTGGGCAGGACGTATCTCTTGTAGTCAGTGGTGTAGTCTACATTTTTGTAGTGGGTATACTGTGCTTAGAAACCAAAGTATAGTACGTACACTAGTTAGTACAATGTAATTGTCAATATATTTTGATTTTTAAGCATATTGAACATTTCCAATTTTTTCTTATGTTTATATATGAATAAATGAACAACAAACATTGTACAACATTTGGCTTTGTATTAAAATCATGTTAGAGAATTTATGCAACAGTATCAAAGCACAGCGTTACATACCGTTAGATTGTTTCGGAAGCGTTCAACTGCCGTTTAACGTATCAATGACACATGTCTAATGATAAGTCATGTGTCATTGGGCACTTTTAAGTGGGTATACTGAAATTCTTAAGCTTTTCTAGTGGGTATACTCCGTATGCCTGAGTATCACATAGACTACACCACTGCTTGTAGTGGTCTGTATTACAACAGACCTGAAAACACTGGTTGCAGCTGTTGATCATTCTACTTAGACTTGATGGGTTTCTCAGTCTTCTTGGGCAGCAAGACCACATGGATTTTGGGCAGAACTCTTCCCTGAGAGATGGTCAATCCTACTAGCATCTTGTTGAGCTCCTCGTCATTGCAGACAGCCAGCTGCAGGTGTCAGAGAATTATCCCAGTCCTCCCCCTCTCACGAGCTGCGCCTCCCTCCAGCTCCAGGATCTTGGTGGACAGGTACTCAAGCACTGCAACTAGGTAGACGGGACTGCATCCATGGTGCCTTACTTAGCCAGCGGACATTATTATCTAAAAACAAATGCTGATGCTCACCAGCCATATTGGCTGTCAGCCTGCAAAACAGCTTGTGCTGGATGCTGGATGTTGATCTGATAAAGTTGATAATACACATCACTGAGTCTTAGCATTCGCCTCAAAAAAGCAAAAAACGCCTAAAAAAGACATACCCAAATTAAATTAGAAGCTGTTCTTGAACCCTATGGAGTACAAGCAATTGGATGGTGTCTTTGTAAAGATAACACTTTGAATTTTTTGTTTCAGCAGTCAAATTTGTTGTATCTGTTATTATTTTGTATTTATTGAAGTGAGAGCACACAGAAATAAAGCGTTTTTCTTGCCTCGCCTGAAAATGTTTATATGTGTCAAGCACCTGCACACTGATACAACAAGATGTTGATTTGAATTTCATATAGGCCTAAACTGTGAAGTATTTACTAATACAGTTTCAAATTTGAAGTCAATAGCATAAAAATTGAGGATTTTGTGCCTGTTTTTGTATGTGCATGTTCAGGCGGACATCAATATATCCAAAACCTCTCCAAACTGTGCCATGATGGGTAACACCTGTATTATGCCAACTTCAAATGTCTGAATACCTCTGAATACTTCAACATACTTCAGAATGACTGTCTATTGAAAGCTTACATCTGTTCCATTCATATATTTACTCTCAAGCTGATAGAAATACAGTAACATGTCAGCAGGCCGCTCGTAGCTCGGGGACCACCTGTATACTGTAAATCACAAGACAACATTCCCCTCACAGGTCCAGCTGCCTGCAGGTGCTTGCAGTCCCAACACCCACAGATAGCACACAGATAACACACAAAGCTTCACAATGGCCCAACAATGGCCCAACAATTACTCCACAGGGACTCTGTGCCTCAAAGTCATCCACACACACCCAGCACCCCGCCCCCCCACACACAGGCACACACAGGAGAAACCGCACCTTCGTGAGAGAGGAATCCCTTTTTCCTTGTAAATCAAGTTCTAAAGCTTGTATTTCATGTTTCCATGGCATTTATCCATGGCTAAAGAGTGATAAAAGTCAGAATAAGCATGCGTAAAAGTCAACAAAGAGGCGCTTACCATTTTACGCACGGCACAGCTGTTGAATGATTTCTGTTGCGCAATGGATTTGAGACCTTTCATGTACCTCAAACCATGGCATGTCACATGTCTATACAACGGCAATTTCATTGGCTACAACTCTGTGATGTCAGAATGAGCTCTCATTTGATTGGCCAAGACCCCCACGTGGGGGAACAGGGGGAGGGTGGATTTTTGCTTGGTGACTCTGTGGGATTTGATTGGCTCTAGAAACTGAAAAGTTTCACTCAGTTGGTCAAAATTGGTGTCAATCAAAAGCAGAGAGCCTATGGAAGACTTTTAATGCGTCAGAACTTCCAAAGCTTCCATATTTGGGAAATCACGATCTAACACTTGCAAATTAGGCTCAAACGGTACCGCGGGCGGGCCCGCACCTGTTAACAGGTTTGGCACACAGAACACTCTGATGAATGAGGCAGTTGAGCAATTTTATCCATGGTGTCACAGCTGACCGCAACACTGAAAGCCCATTCACTTTGCCCCCATTAACGGTGCACAGTAGGTCATGAGCATATTAACATGGTCCAAATCCAGTCCATTGTATTAAAAAAATTAACTAGTTTTGGAAAAAATATTGCAGCTGTGGTATGTCCTTCCAAGGGTATCAGGCCCAATAGGTCTTCTCTGAAGCAATCACCATTCAAAAAAAAAAAGAAAAGAAAAAAGAAACTAATTTGATCTGTTTGGGAAGTGTCGGTGGATTAATCAACTGCCAGAGTCACATCAGCTTTCTTTAGCCGGGTCAAAAGAGTTTCACAAACTTCTGAGGCCAGAATGTCCATCCTTCTTCCACTTGATGTGTTCAACATAAGTATGGCCTTTACGCTTACTAGCACTTGCTCTTTTACATGATTGTCAGCGACCACTTCAACTAATGCAGATAAGAAACACTCTTTTACCATCTCGGAATTGGAGAAAGACTGCTTCTTTTTGCCAAGGATCCATGCCACATGTAGAAGTAGCGGTTGTCCTCTGTTGACTTGAGATGGATCTGATAAAAACAGAGCAGTTACGCTCACAGTTTTCTTTGACATAATTTGTTTTGCAGACAAATGTCCAAACCAGGTGTAAAATTCTGGCCGAAGCCAGTGACTGGATAGAAAAGGCCTCTGCAGGTCCTGCATATCCTTTGCCATGGCGCTGCACTTGTTGCAGAGCAGACATATCGGCTTGCCTTCAACAGTTTCATTAAAAACATATTTATCTGTCCACTCACAGCTGAATTTACAATTTTCAATGTCAACTTTTCTTTTTTCCAACTTTGTGAATGACATTGTATAGCCACATTTTCTGGTACTCTCATTAGCAAGAACTACAATCTAAAAACATGGTACCAGTCGGAAGGTCCGTGGTTGTCAGAAATACTCAGTGATGATTCAATCATCACTAACCTAAGGATTGGCTGCTCCAACTGACTGCCCGGGATAATAGATCGTCTACATAAGAAGATTGCATCTTTTTTTAAATTGTTTTTTATATTTTTTACATTTTTGGGCTCTAGTGGCCTTTACTGCAGAGGGAGAGGGCAAAGAGAAGGGAGAGACACTGCAGATAGAAGCTTGTCGGGTCTGGGATGTGAACCCACGACGCCTGCAGAGAGGCTCCGCGCTTAACCACTACACCAAAGCGCCGGTACTTAAGAAGATTGCATCTATGATGAAAATATTTCTTATTCCAGATTTTCTTGTTAATCAGCTGTTTTTTTTCCTGGTTTTAAATCTATTTTTATATTAAATGAAGTCATTTGCAGGCAGACTGAGTTGTATAGCACTGTATAGATCATTCTATATAAAGAATTGCCTCTTGTCATTTCAAAAATTTTAAAGGTCTCTTTCATTGTATATACATAGTATATGTACATATATATATATATATATATATATATGTACATATATATATATACATATATATATGTACATAT
>JBBPBX010018647.1:6780-45359 GCA_038048925.1 Garcialebias charrua | reverse complement strand
ATTTATATATATACAGTATATTATATATGTATATATATAATATACTGTATATATAAACTGCAACTTTTATATTGCTGAGTTATTTTGATGGAATGGCCGATGTCCACAATTTAACTTTATCGCTAATATTGGCTGATATCGATACCATGCTGATAATATCGTGCATCCCTAAAATAAATTGTTGAATATTTGAAACTTCAGTTCAACTGAGCTCATCTACTGCACATGTTGTGGCAAAAAGTCATGAATAAGCTTCCATCTGTTAACTAATAAGTATTTATTTATTTTAATAAAATACAAGAATAATATTAATAATAATGACCATAATGGCTTTCCACACTTTCAAATGTTTTTGTTTCAACACTTCTGGGCCTATTTTGATAAAAACTAATATTGAGTAAGCTTTTTTTTATATATTAATACAGTGTTAACCCTAAACAGTGCATTCATTTTTATACGTAAAAGAATAATATTTGAGTCAATTGTTTACTATCCCACGGGTTCCCAACCCTGGTCCTTGAGGAACACCACTCTGCATGTTTTAGTTGTTTCCTGCTAAGACACGCCTGGTTTAAATAAATGGGTGATTTTCATGCGACTAGTTCGCTGTGGTGACCCCTGATGAAGGGAGAAAAAAGGAAAAAAAAAAGTGGAGATATATGAAGAATGAAACCTCCTCTTGAGGTGGATTGAGGTCATGTTTATATCGTGTTGTGATGGACCAAAGTTAGAGTCAGGTGGAAAAACACAAATCTCATTTTAAATGTGAATTTTATACATTTTACACAAAACTGTAAATGTCATCCAACTTTAAAGAAGCATAAACCAGAATCAGTGTAATCAGATCCGATGCCTGTAGTTTATTTTACAGCATTTTATCAGTTGATATCGATCACCTGTCAATAATATTGTTTATCGCATCATTATTTGCCCAAAATGTCCATTCCACTGCCATACGTGATAAAGGAGAGCAGATTTATAAAGTTTTAAAAAATTTGTCACATTACGATTAATTAGTCACTGCTGCAAAACTGACTGCAAAATACAATGTTTACTCTAGATCCAGGGTTTGGTTTGTCCCTTCTGAGCCACCATAGGAACATCTTTAATGTTTATCTAGGAACGAGTTTTAACCAAACAGGACCAAAACACGTGGTTCAGTTTGGACCTGAACAGGTCAATATCTCCATCCTTCAAAAGCTTCACATTAATAACTGAATGTTTCCAAACACACACAAAACACACACACACACACACACCCAGCAGCAGGTACTGTTAAACCCCTCCCTCTTTCCTGGTGCTTCAAACTTTTGCAAAAAAACAAAGCAGCACTCTTCTGCCCTCGCCTCGTCCAATCAGACGCTGCCGTTCGACTTCGACGCGGCCAATCGCACACCACGACGACTTCACAGACCGCCCCTCTCAGATCGGTGGAGGGGAGGTCACATGACGTCATCACGAGCGTTACCACGCTCCGGTCCACACTGAGCGGGCCTGTAGGAAGCTGCCGTTGCCTAGCAACCAGAGACAGTTGTTAAAAAAATAAAAGCCTCCTAAAGGGAAGAGGTGTGTAGACCCATCGGCCAATCAGAACTAAGCTTCGGGTGTGTGTAAAGACTGAGGACACACACAACCAGAGACAGTTGTTAAAAAAATAAAAGCCTCCTAAAGGGAAGAGGTGTGTAGACCCATCGGCCAATCAGAACTAAGCTTCGGGTGTGTGTAAAGACTGAGGACACACACACGTGCACACTCCGTGCACACACCACTGCTACGATGAAGACGAAGACCAGATTCTGGTTTTCACCTCAGCAGTGAAGAAACGAGAGAAACTGTCATATTAATACAAAGTATTTGTGCGTGTGAGAAAGAGAGAGAATGTGTGTGTGACACTGTCCTGTGTGTGTGTTTTCCACAGACAGTTGTGGTGTCCTGGTGTAGCGTAGCCACGGTGACCCGTGTTTGCGGTGACGCCCTTTTTATTTTATTTTTGTTTGTTTTGGGCCGGGGGGGGGCATTTAGTGAACCGGAGCTGCCGCTGGCTCCCCACCCTTTTCTTCCATCACCCGGTCTCCCCCCACCGCTGTTACCATGGCAACCTGCAGCGATGGAGGATCCGGCACGGCAGCCCCACGGCTTTGATTAGTTTGGAGATTCTGATTATGCATCCTCTTCTTTCTGTACATAGACCAGACGTTCACAACCGCTGCTCCTGGAAGTGGAACCATCTGTCCCACCTTTGTCTTCGGTTTCCACCCAAACAGAAGCAGTAACCCTCCACACGCCTCTCTGCCTGTCTCTCTCTCTCTCTACCCGTCTCTATCTCTACCTCTCTGTCCCCGCCTCTCGGTTCCTCTGGTGCCATTCTCAGACAACACCCCAGTCCTTAAGGAGCTCTGCAGCCTGTCAGGCGCACTGCGGGGCCGTCACTTCAGACAACGGTGCACTAGGAAGGCTTTAGAAGACACACAGCACACTGTTAGGGCTTTACAGTGGAAGGGTCGATGTTAATGGACATGTTTGATTATTCCAAGTCTATCTTGACGCGGCGTTCGCACGCAAATGTTTCTACCGTCCTTAAAATTCAGCCTCTTCTACAATACACCTAAAATAGTTCAGTTTCAGCTCGTTCAGGACTACTTCTGGTATAACACCTTGAACATAACTGAACTGTCAATTCAGTTTATTTCTATAGCGCCAAGTCACAACAGAAGTCATCTCAGGGCACGGAGCAAGAACATTCATATAAAGTGGGTTAACTTTATTTATCCGAGGAGCAGACTGCTTTGAATTTAACTCCATTGCAGAACTCTCATCTTGAGCAAACATGAAGGCGACAGTGGAAAGAAAAAAACTCCCTCACGAGGAAGAAACCTTTAGCAGAACCAGACTCAGGACAAGCGACCATCTGCTTCAACTGGCTGAGTTTGAGAGGAACAGATACACAATGGCAGGTCAAGAATCACATGTTAAGATAGAAATAGTATCAAATGAAAACTATTCAATTTTAACAATTCATTTAAGAAATGAGGTCAGTTTGTTCTCCAGTAGTCTAAGTCTATAGCAGCATAACAAGCCAACCCTAACTATAGGATTTATCAAAAAGGAAAGTCTTAATCCCAAGTCTTAAAACTGGACAATGTGTCAGCCTCATGGACAGAAACTGGAAGTTGGTTCCACAAGAGAGGAGCCTGATAACTGGAAGATCTTCCTCACATTCTGCTTCTGGAAACTCTAGGAACCACAAGTAAACTTGCAGTCTGAGAGCAAAGTGCTCTGTTGGGAAAATTTGGAACAATGAGCTCTTTAATATAAGATGGAGCTAGGTTGTTGAGGGCTTTGTAGGTTAGAAGTACGATTTGAACTCTGTTCTGAAATTTAATACTGTTTATATTTAAGGTTATGGTGCTGCTCTTATCCTTTTGTGTCCATTCAGAGCATGTTTGAGGCAGGAAATGATCCAAAAGTGAACAAAAAGGCATAGAGTTGGTGGCTTGTTGCAGTAACTACCATTAAATTACAGAAATGTCCAATTTCCAATTTTAGCCTCGTCTTCTGCAACAATTCAAAAGCAAAGTTTGTGGAGATTTAAGGCTGACAACATTTTACATTTTTCAAATAGAAAACAAGAACTTTAAAAGGTGAGCCTTATTATATTGAATGCAAAAACATTAAAATAAAAGAAGCTAACCTTTAAATTTTCCTCAGAAACAAATCAGAAATTGTATTTACTGCGAAAATACAGTGTGAAAGCTTGCAGCTGAAAATATCTAAAAACAAGCTGAAATGGAAGAACAAGCCTAAATTAGCAAAAGAAAGCAGAAAGAGCGCACATTTGCTGAATTGGGTTTAAATAAGCACAAATTAGCACAAAAATTGGGAAATTAGCTAAAAAAAAGAGCTTAAATGAGAAAAAAAGCTAAAAAGTAGCTGAAAAGGCAGAAAGAAGCTTGAATTAACAGCAGGAAGTNAAAAATTGGGAAATTAGCTAAAAAAAAAGAGCTTAAATGAGAAAAAAAGTAGCTGAAAAGGCAGAAAGAAGCTTGAATTAACAGCAGGAAGTGGAAAGAACTGAAATGAGCAAAAGAGATGTGGAATTAGCTGAAAAAGCTAAAATTAGCATCAAAATAGTAGCTGAAAGAGCAGAAAAAGCTGAAACTAGCAGATAAAAGCAGAAAGGTGCATAACAAGCTGAAATTAGCATAAGGAAGTTAATTGGGCTGAAAGTAACTGAAATTAGCACAGAGAACTTGAATGTATCTGAAAACAGCTGAAACTAGCTAAAAAGTTTAGTTGAAAAGGTAGAGCAAGCTTAAATTAGCAGAAGAAAGCAGAAGGAACACATTTACCCAATTAGGCTGAAAGAAGCAGAAATTAACACAAATGGTGGAAATTATATATTTTTTCAAAAGCGTAAATTATCAGGAGGAAGTGGCGAGAGCACATTGCTGCTGAATTAGGCTGAAAAGGTTGAAATTAGTGCAAATACGAATGTGGAATTAGCTGAAAAAGGTCAAATTAGCATAAAACAGCTGTAGCTGAAATAGCAGAAAAGGCTAAAACTTGCATTAATAAGTTGAAAGGAGTGTAACAAGCTTAACACTAGCAAACCCAGGGAAAAAAAAAACACTAGAACTGCCATGAGTTTGTCAAAATGACAATTCTTCCATGAGCCTGGGGGTGGATATCTTTGTATTTGGGTAAACATCCCCTCCTGAGAATCTTCTCCCAGCATAATCTTCTCCAGTAGGTCAAAACAAAAGACACAAAGAACATTCATTTACATACATCCCCCACAAATTAACCACACATTCCAACAGCATTTCCAACTTGCTTCTACAGAGAGAGAGAGTTGTTTTCACCAGAGACTGCTCTGTAGGTGGGGGGGGCAAGCTTTGATCAAAAATAATGTTACACTGAATTTTATTTTTTTATTTTTTTTCATTCAACCTTTATTTAGTCAGGTAAATCTTATTGAGCCTCGAGGCCAATGAAACACATACATTAAACAATAAACAATAGAAAAGTAGCAAAAACATCCATCCATCCATCCATCCATCCATCCATCCATCCATCCATCCATCTTCTTCCGCTTATCCGGGGTCGGGTCGCGGGGGTAGCAGCCTAAGTAGGGAGGCCCAGACTTCCCTCTCCCCAGCCACTTGGTGCAGCTCCTCCAGGGGAATCCCAAGGCGTTCCCAGGCCAGCCGAGAAACATAGTCCCTCCAGCGCTGTCCTGGGTCTTCCTCTGGGTCTCCTCCCGGTGGGACATGCCCGGAACACCTCACCAGGGAGGCGTCCAGGAGGCATCCTAACCAGATGCCCGAGCCACCTCAACTGGCTCCTCTCGATGTGGAGAAGCAGCGGCTCTACTCCGAGTCCCTCCCGGATGACTGAGCTTCTCACCCTATCTCTAAGGGAGAGTCCAGACACCCTGCGGAGAAAACTCATTTCAGCCGCTTGTATCCGAGATCTTGTTCTTTCGGTCATAACCCAAAGCTCATGACCATAGATGAGGGTGGGAACGTAGATCGATCGGTAAATTGAGAGCTTTGCCTTTTGACTCAGCTCTCTCTTCACCACGACAGACCGGTACAGCGCCCGCTTCACTACGGACACTGCACCTATCCGCCTATCGATCTCACGCTCCAGTTTTCCCTCATTCGTGAACAAGATCCCGAGATACGTAAACTCCTCCACTTGGGGCAGGACCTCCTCCCCGACCCGGAGAGGGCATGCTACCCTTTTCCGGCTCAAGACCATGGCCTCGGATTTGGAGGAACTGATCCTCATCCCGGCCGTATCACACTCGGCTGCAAACCGCTCCAGTGAAAATTGTAAATCACGAACTGATGAAGCCAGTAGGACCACATCATCTGCAAAAAACAGAGAAGCGATTCTAAGGTCACCAAAACAAATCCTCTCAACACCTTGGCTGCGCCTAGAAATTCTGTCCATAAAAGTTATGAACAGAATCGGTGACAAAGGGCAACCTTGGCGGAGTCCAACTTTTACCGGAAACGAGCCTGACTTACTGCCGGCAATGCGGACCAAGCTATAAATATATATATATATATATATATATATATATATATATATATATACATTATACAGGTAGTCCCCGACTTACGAGCGCTCTGACCTACGAGCATCCGGACTTACGAGCTGGCAAATTTTTGGAAAAAACGCAAAAAATACTGAGTTTTTCTGTGTTTTTTCACCACAGTCCGTTAGCTAAACATGTGGATACAGGTTTCCGATCATTTTTATGCACTCATAAGCGGTTTTTCGATGAAAAACGAGTGTTTGTAGTCGCGCTAGCAAAACCGTTCCAACTTACGAGCGAAATTCCGGACTTACGAGACACGTGGCGGCCGTTCCAAATTACGAGATTTCCATGTTACGAGCGCCTCGTTGTAACGGAACTCGCTCGTAAGTCGGGGACTACCTGTATGACATAAAGTGCTCTGTTAGCAAAATATAACCACAAGTAAACCTGCAGTCTGACAGCAAAGTGCTCTGTTAGCAAAATATAACCACAAGTAAACCTGCAGCCTGACTGCAAAGTGCTCTGTTAGCAAAATATAACCACAAGTAAACCTGCAGTCTGACAGCAAAGTGCTCTGTTAGCAAAATATAACCACAAGTAAACCTGCAGTCTGACTGCAAAGTGCTCTGTTAGCAAAATATAACCACAAGTAAACCTGCAGTCTGACTGCAAAGTGTTCTGTTAGCAAAATATAACCACAAGTAAACCTGCAGCCTGACTGCAAAGTGTTCTGTTAGCAAAATATAACCACAAGTAAACCTGCAGCCTGACTGCAAAGTGCTCTGTTAGCAAAATATAACCACAAGTAAACCTGCAGTCTGACTGCAAAGTGCTCTGTTAGCAAAATATAACCACAAGTAAACCTGCAGTCTGACTGCAAAGTGTTCTGTTAGCAAAATATAACCACAAGTAAACCTGCAGTCTGACAGCAAAGTGCTCTGTTAGCAAAATATAACCACAAGTAAACCTGCAGTCTGACTGCAAAGTGCTCTGTTAGCAAAATATAACCACAAGTAAACCTGCAGTCTGACAGCAAAGTGTTCTGTTAGCAAAATATAACCACAAGTAAACCTGCAGTCTGACAGCAAAGTGTTCTGTTAGCAAAATATAACCACAAGTAAACCTGCAGTCTGACAGCAAAGTGCTCTGTTAGCAAAATATAACCACAAGTAAACCTGCAGTCTGACTGCAAAGTGCTCTGTTAGCAAAATATAACCACAAGTAAACCTGCAGTCTGACAGCAAAGTGTTCTGTTAGCAAACTATAACCACAAGTAAACCTGCAGTCTGACTGCAAAGTGTTCTGTTAGCAAAATATAACCACAAGTAAACCTGCAGTCTGACTGCAAAGTGCTCTGTTAGCAAACTATAACCACAAGTAAACCTGCAGTCTGACAGCAAAGTGCTCTGTTAGCAAAATATAACCACAAGTAAACCTGCAGCCTGACTGCAAAGTGCTCTGTTAGCAAAATATAACCACAAGTAAACCTGCGGCCTGACTGCAAAGTGCTCTGTTAGCAAAATATAACCACAAGTAAACCTGCAGTCTGACATACCACTTATAAATATATATATACATATATACATATATATATATACATATATATATATACATTTACATATATATATATATATATATATACATGTATATATATCTATATATATACATATATATATATATATGTATATATATCACATATATATATGTATATATATCACATATATATATGTATATATATATATATATATATATATATATATATATATATATATATATATATATATATATATATATATATATATATATATATATATCACACACTTTATGGTATTGTAGGCCATTGCATTAGGTAATACATTCAGCAATTACTTTTACTTTAATACTTTAAGTATTTTTAAAAGCAAGTACTTATTTACTTTTACTTAAGTAAAAATATTAATATGGTACTTCTACTTTTACTAGAGTATATTTTTGTCTGTTTATTTGCACTTTTACTTAAGTACAGTGTTTGAGTATTTTCTCCACCACTGGATTTACCTGACTATATAAATATGCCCCAAGGCCTCCTCCCCGCCAACAGATTGGAATGGCCTCATATACATACCAATGGCTTTAAAAATGCTAATTCAATTTGTCAGTTTGACAATCCCATGGGTTGCATAGGTAGAATTGTCATTTTGACAAAAACTGGTAGAGCTAGTGTTATACAGAACACTGACGAGGTGAAATGACAGACACCTGCGGTGATTAAGATTACACACAGGTGAGACAGTGCAGGACGACAGGAGGAGGAAAGCTGAGCAAGGGCTGGTAAACATGAGGGAGAGACGACATGAAGGACCAGACCCCTACAGAACCCCCCCCCAAGGGATGGCTCCTGAAATCCCAAGGAGAGCACCACCCACTGGGAGAGGGGGTGGGGAAAAAAAGGAGAAAGAGACCAGTGGGGCACAGCAAACAAAAACCAACAGTTAGGAACCTGGATGAACACAAACTGGACACAAAAGGGATAAACACAGAACCCCCCCTCCCCCACCCCGAGTCAAGGTGGGTGGTCAGGAGACCATCCACAGCACAACAGCAGATCTGGGGGACGGCCTGGCGACCATCCGTCGATCAGCCAGGGGTCTGGTGGGCGGCCAGAATGCCATCCGTCCCTAGACCAGGGCTCTGGTGGACGACCAGGAGGCTGGCCCCTTGTGACCAGTGGAGGGACTACAGCTGGAGGAGAGAAGACCCCTAGGACGGCTGTAGTTCGATGAATGAAGACCCTCGTTGGAACAAAGACCCCGTTGAAGCAAGGACCCCGTTGAAGCGAGGACCTCTGTTGACTTGAGGACCTCTGATGAGACGAGGACCCCTGGAGGTGTGAGGACCTCTGTTGACATGAGGACCTCTGATGAGACGAGGACCCCTGGAGAGGTGAGGACCTCTGTTGCAGTGGGGACCCCTGAAGAAGCGAGGACCCCTGGAGAGGTGAGGACCTCTGTTGCAGCAGGGACCCCTGGAGATGTGAGGACCTCTTGTGAAACAAAGACCCCTGGAGACGTGAGGACCACTGTAGTGAAGGCCTTCGGTGATGAGAAGACCTCTGTAAAAGTGAGGACCTCTGATAAAACGAGGACCCCAGTAGAAGCGAAGACCCTCAGTGAAGTGAGGACCCCTGAAGAAGCGAGGACCTCTATTGGAGTGAAGACCTCCAGAACGACGACCTTCAGCGAAGCGAGGACCCTTGAAGAGGCGAGGACCTCTACAGTGAAGACCCCCGGCGAAGCGAGGACCTCAGATGAAGCGAGGACCTCAGATGGAACAAGGACCTCTTCGGTGAAGACCCCCAGCGAAGCGAGGACCTCCGGTGAAGCGAGGACCTCAGATGGAACGAGGACCTCTGTTGTAGTGAAGACCTCCGAAGCGAAGACCTTCGGTGAAGTGAGGACCTCTGATGAAATGAGGTCCTGTGTAGATGTTGAGGCGTCGGCTGAGCAAAGACCACCTGTAGATTTCGAGGTGTCAGCTGAGCGAAGACCACCTGTAGATGTCGAGGCGTCGGCTGAGCGAAGACCACCTGTAGACGTTGCAGCGTCGCTGAGCGAGGACCCCCTGCAGACGTTGAGACGTCGGCTGAGCGAGGACCACCTGTGGATCTCGAGGCGTCGGCTGAGCGAGGACCACCTGAAGACGTAGAGGCGTAGGCTGAGCAAGGACCACCAGAAGACGTTGAGGCGTCGGCTGATCGAGGACCACCAGAAGACGTAGAGGTGTCGCAGGAGCGAAGACCCAACCTAGGTGCTGGTCTGGGAACCAGTTGAGGTGCTAGGATGGAAAACAGTCTTGGAACTGACTTGGGAACCAGTCTTGGAGGTGCTGGCATGGAAACCAGCCTTGGAGCTGTCTTGGGAACCAGTCTTGGAGCTGGCTTGGGAACTAGTCTTGGAGGTGCTGGCATGGAAACCAGCCTTGAAGCTGGCATGGAAAACAGTCTTGGAGCTGGCGCTGGAGCCAGTCGAGGTGCTGGCATGGAAACCAGTCTTGGAGCTGGCACGGAGTCCAGCCTTGAAGCTGGCGTGAGAACCAGTCTTGGAGCTGGCACTGTGTCCAGCCTTGGAGCTGCTGGGGTCAGAGCTGAGCCTGGCGCAGCTGATGGTGAACTGAAAGATGCATCAGGCTGAGCAGCTGGAGTGAGACCAGGCTGAGAAGCTGAGTGGATCCTGTACAGGGTGTAGCTGACAGTGAGCTGAGGGGTGTTTCAGACTGAGAGGAGGCCATTAGCAGCGAATGCAGCACACATCTCTCCGACCACGCCTGCTGGAAACGCTGCCACGCCCTGGCGAGTCGCCATTTCCGTCAGCCCCTGTGAAGGAGGAAATGGCTTCCTCCGCCGCGATCAGCCTGTCCCAGAGTCCGCTCGAGCTGCAGACTTCCTTCCCTTCAACGTCCGATACGCCGGTGCGTGCAACTTCCTCCTTCCCAGCGACACGTGCCACGTCCTCCCCCCCACGAAAGGAAACGGACGGGCGAGAACCCGGCTGTGTCTGTGGAGCGGCACGCTGAAGTTCGGTGGAACCGACTCGGTTTTGCCGTCCGTTCCTGCCATGGCGCGTCCGGACAGGTTGTTCCCCTCCAGTGAAAAACCCCTCCGGGGAAGCAGGAGGTGGGTTATGAGTCGCTGCCACTCTTTGAGGTGGTGAGGAAAAGGGGTCCAGCCTGATCGCCAAGCGAGTCCTGACGAACGCGTTTCTTCTCCTCATCTCTTCCTCACGCTGATCGGTCTTCTTCGCCTCACGTACAGCGTACTGAAAGAGAGAGATCTTCCTACTGGGCTTTGTCTGGTCTCTGGATTCTGTCATGACCACGTCTCTGCGCATTGAACCCATGTGCAGGAAGATGAAGATGAGGCTCTGTTAAAGTAAGTAAAAACTGTTTTATTAAATGAGTAAACAAAGCAAACGCTGACGGGGCAGCAGACTTACTAGAAACGGGTGAGACACAGAGGGAGTAGCAATCAGGAAGCCTTAGGACAAGGACAGTCCGGAGACAAAGACTAGACACCAAGGGGCTGAATATATAAACACTGACGAGGTGAATGACAGAGGATTACACACAGGTGAGAGTGCAGGACGACAGGAGGAGGAATGCTGAGCAGGGGCTGGTAAACATGAGGGAGAGACGACATGAAGGACCAGACCCAGAAACCCTTCACAGATGGGGACTTGGACACAGAGACAGAACAATGACCAGACGCAGAGTGGAGGAGAGAAAGGCTTTTTATAAGACAGAGGGAGGGTGAGTAATGAGATCACCTGGGCAGGTGGCTGATGAGAACAGGTGTGAATGATTAAGACTGAGGACTGGAGAGGCAGACTGAGGAGTGAGTGGAAAGTGACAGAAAACATAATCAGATACCAGGGAACAGAATCACATGAGGGATAGAATAACAAAAGTATGAAAAGAGGGGAACACAAAGGAATACATGTATAAAGAAAAGACAGGGGCAGAGCCTGTCAGGAAATTATTTTGTAGCATTTGATTTTGGTTTGCCACCCCTGGATTTTCAGGTGTCCCCACGTATCCACTCCAGATTTGTGGAGACGCCTGCATATTAGGTCTGATTAAAGGTAGTAAAAGGCCTGTGTAGATCTCAGTTAAACAAAGGTGATGGTCACAAGGTTTCATTTATTCAAAGCCTTATCCACCATGCCACTCACACACTAACACACAAAATGTAATTCTATAATGTTCAATATTACTTAAATGACATTGATTAGCATGAGCTGTACAATATTTATTACTTCATTAGGCATAAATTTACCTTGTTCCTCCTTTTTGACTTGTGCTAAACATTTTAGTCCTTTAAAATGTATACTTAACTTTCTCCCTTTGTCATTATCTTGTTTACATCAAGCTACAAAAATAAACATGCCCTTCAAAATAAAGCACTTCTGGGTCTATGGGAAGTTGTAAAAAAAGAAAAGCACTAGTAAATGTAAATGACCTATTTCAAAGTAAAACCCCATTAGTTAATACGTAGTCTTTACAGCTGCATGGATGTTTCCAAAGGACTGATTTGAGTAGCACAGCATTAATGTTTTGCACTAGATGATCATAAACATTTACTAACTTTCATGGTACAGCTTACATACAGGGAAGTGGTGGCGCAGAGGCTAGAGAAGGCAAGCATGTGACCGGAAGGTCAATGGCTCAACCCTCATGCAGACAACAACAAAATGCGGGTGGGAAAGATGAAGCACCCACACTTGCCTCTGCCTTCATCTGCCCCACTCTGGGCCCCTGAGCAAGGCCCTCAACCCCCACCATCTGCTCCCTTAAGCACCCCAGATGGCAGCTCTCTGCTCCACATAGAGGGCTGTGGTAGCTCGGTGGTCCGTGGTTGCGTCAGGAAGGGCATTAGGTGTAAAAACAATTGTCAAGTCTTTGTGCGAGTTAGTTCGCTGTGGTGACCCCAAGAGGAAGCAGCTGAAAAAAACACTGATACAGCTGGTGGGACAAAGCTTTTGAGTTTTTAAGCATATAACTTTGGTTCAGAGTTAGAGTCAGAGGTTCTTTATTGTCGTTCACACCACATGTAGTACACGTGGTGTGAACAAGATTATGTACACAGGGTCCCAGTTGCATCCAACAATAAAAGTCCTACCCAAAAAGCTCCACAGTGACTGGTCTGAATGACTACAGACCGGTGGCTCTCACCCCGATAGTCGCTAAATGTTTTGAGAAACTGGTCATGTCCCACATCAAGACAGCCGTCAACATCAACGAGGACCCTCATCAATATGCATACCGTGAGAACCGATCAACAGAGGACGCCATCTCCTCCGTGGTCCACACTGCTCTCACCCACCTGGATCAGAAGGACTCATACGTGCGTCTGCTCTTTGTGGACTTCACATCTGCCTTCAACACCATGATCCCCCAAACTCTGATAGACAAACTATCCACACTTGGACTAAGCCCCTCTATTTGTAACTGGGTCTTAGACTTCTTAACAGACAGACCACAGTCCGTGAAGATCCACAACTTCTCCTCCTCCACCATCACCCTCAGCACTGGCTCTCCTCAGGGATGTGTGCTGAGCCCTCTTCTGTTCACTCTGCTCACATATGATTGTATAGCCACACATCCAGGCTGTCATATTGTTAAGTTTGCAGATGATACAGCTGTGGTGGGATGCATCACAGATAATGATGAATCCAGCTACAGACAGGAGGTGGAACATCTGGAGAGCTGGTGCAAAGAGAACAACCTTCACATGAATGTGAAGAAGACGAAGGAGATGATTGTGGACTTCAGAAGGAACAAACACACCCACACCCCACTGTATATAGGTGGATCTGCGGTGGAGGTGGTCTCCAGCTACAAATACCTGGGTGTACACTTGAATGATAACCTCAGCTGGAGCAATAACACCACCAGCCTGATCAAGAAAGGTCATCAGAGACTCTACTTCCTCAGACGGCTGAGACGAGCCGGTCTGAGAAGCCCAGTCCTCACCTCGTTCTACAGGTGTGCAGTGGAGAGCGTCCTGTGCTCCAGCATCAACGTGTGGCATGGAGGCTGCACAGTTGCAGAGAGAAAAGCTCTGCAGAGAGTGGTGAAGGCTGCACAGAAGTCTGTGGGAGTCAGTCTCCCCACCATCACAGACATTTACACCTCCAGATGCAGAAAAAGAGCCACCTGCATCATGAAAGACCTCACTCACCCAGCACACTCACTCTTTGCACCACTCCCTTCGGGACGGAGGTTGAGGAGCATCAAATGTAGAACCACTAGACTGAGAAACAGCTTCTACCCTGAGGCTGTCAGACTCATGAATAAATAAATAATAAGAATAAACACTGCAAAATGTCACATCATACTGATACTGTACTGATCTGTTTCTTGTTGCTGCGTTCATCTGTGACCATCTGCTCATGTTCGTGCTGCTGTTTATAATGATGTTTTTCTACTACATTAGGGCTTAGTGTATTACTAGCTGATGTGATGTCTCTCTTAGTTAATCCTAGATGTTATTATTGTATTTCTCTTGCATTTGTTGTTGGATGTAACTGGGACCCTGTGTACATAATCTCGTTTTCAACACATGTACTACATGCGGTGCAAATGACAATAAATTCTCTCTGACTCTGACTCTGACTCTGAAAATGTACAAAGTAAAAGAAAAACAGTAATAAGATCCAAGATCTGAACTAAGAAAAACATCAGCTAAATATACACTCAGCACTAACAGCACAAAACAATACGCCAAACAGCAGCACGAACATGAGTCTGTGTGAGCAGATGAGAACACATGAACACAGCAACATGAAACAGATCAACAGCAACATGATGTGATTCTTCGTAGTGATTATCCTGGTTATTTATTCATGAGTCTAACAGCCTCAGAGTAGAAGCTGTTCCTCAGTCTAATGGTTCTACACCTCCTTCCTGATGGGAGCAGGGTAAAAAGTGTGTGTGCTGGATGAGTGGGGTCCTTCATGATGCAGGCGGCCCTCTCCTCACTCTCCCTTCCCTCTCTGCATATTAGCTTGAGTTTGTAAGAAGCTTTAAGTGGTATAAAAAATTATGTTTGCACTGTCTGAACAAATTTAAGTTTTCATTGAGTGAACTCTTTTGGACTGGGATTTAAAGTTATGAAATAATTTTATGTCTTTGTTATTAGTTCATATCAGTGGCATTCCCCGTTGGACCAGTTTGGATCTGGTGCAGGAACGTTCCTTACATAGCCAACTGGACAGTCTTTTACTGGTCTGGAAGTGGCATGGACGACTGGAGCAGGTCAGACAGAACAAAACTGTCACAACTTAAGGTCACATTCAAGATGTTAGGGTTTTCTTTTACCTCAGACCATGACCTTTGTGTGTGTGTGTGTGTGTGTGTGTGTGCGGCGTGCGTGCGTGCGTGCGTGCGTGCGTGCGTGCGTGTGTGTGTGTGTGTGTGTGTGTGTGTGTGTGTGTGTGTGTGTAAAAAATAGTTGGTCACATATTGTTGCTCACAAGAAGGACTGACTTGTTCAAGAAAACAGCTACTGTAATTTGACTTGAAATGTGACACTTGGAAAATAAATGCACAAGTGTGACTGAAAACTTTTGAACCAAAGCTTGCAACTGCAACTGAGTAGTTGTTGAAACTTCTGTAAAAAACAAAAACATTTACATAAAACACAAAAAGTAAATTAGATTTTTATTTCTATAGCCCATTTAAAAACAATTTGACCAAGTTGCTTCATGGGCTATAAGATCAACAAATCATAAAACATTAAATCATAATCAAATAAAACCAAAGGTAAAAACAATAAACCGGGTAGGCTTATACAATACTGTAAAATCAAGATTCTTTCCAGTACTAGAACTAATAGTGAGAAGAAATGGCTTTCAGCTTAGATTTAAAATGATCAACAGTTTGAGTAGCTCTGATTTTTAAAGGTGGACTGGATGCAGGTGTTTTGACACCAGTATATATGCTCTGTTACCCCTGGTTTGGAGTTGGGAATGTGCAAAAGCAACTGATTTGTGCAAATTGGTGCTCTAGTTGAGTGAAGGTTTGCAGATAAAAACAAACAAACAACAAAAAAAAGTTTGTTTAAACAGATCCATGATCATGATGAAGGCTGCGGTCAGATCCAAGACAGCAGAATTACCAGTCAACAGCTAAGGGGAAATCATTAAAAACTCCAAAAGATCAGTTTCTGTAACTAAAGAAAAAAAATTGATGGCACAGAGAAACGCAGGGGAAGAAAACAAAACACGAGGTAAAAAAACAGGAAACACAGAAACTAAACAAAGTATAAAACTTAAAACAGTTAATAATCAATATCAAATAACACCTTAACAGACTGACATTTCATTTGCTTGTTTGCATGTCTGTTTTCTCCCGATAGTTGAAAAAATAAACAAACAAATAAACAGTGCAGTATAGTTCAGATAAAAAAAAGCTAAAACATTTCAATTATAAATTCTGTTCTAACAGACTTGCTTGTAATTCATTTCATTAGTTTAAAATGATGCTGATACTTTTTGCTCTGTTATTTGTTTCTTGTAGATCAAGGCTCTTAGTTTGTGGAGTCACTCTGAAGAGAGAACTGAGACAAAACTGGTGCTGGAATATCCTTTCACCTCCAAACCGAGCCAGCTGTGTCTGCACACTGAGTCACACAGCTCACAGAGGAAGCAAAACAGCAGATACCAGGTACATGATCTTCATACCATAATTCATAATGTTTCATTGAATCCTTCCCTCCCTCTCTCCCCCATTCCAGAATCAGGTCATGTGGGCAATAGCCCAGGATGGCTGGGCCTCCCTACTTAAGGAGGCTCAGCCATCCTTTACCAGATACAGTACAGTTGTTCCAAGAGAATTCCAAGGTGTTCCCAGGCCAGCTGCAAGTTTATTCAACATAGCGGACATGCCAAGAAAACCAGTGAAGGAAATCATTTCGGGGTCATCGTTACCAGATACCTGAACCACCTTACCTGGGTCATGGCAATGAGCATCAGCTCTACTCGAAATTTCCCAGATAACTGAACCTCTTACCCTATTTCTAAAGTAGAGCCAAGCTACCCAGTGAAGTCAATTCATTTCAACCATCTGTATCCTCCTTCTTGCTCTTCCGGCCACTACCCAGTGTTTGTGGCTATAGATGAGGGTAAGAATGTAGACCAACTGATAAACAGATAGCTTCACCTTGCAGCTTAGCTCAATCTTTACTACAACAGGCTAGCACAGAGTTTGCATTATTGCAGAAGCTGCACCAATCCATCTGTAAATCTAATGCTCCTCTTCCCTTACTCGTGAACAAACCCTTAACACATCTAAACTTCTCTACTTGAGGCAGTACCTCACTCCAAAGAAGGCAGTCCACCCATTTCCAACTTGAATATCATGTCCCCAGATTTAGAGCTGGTGATTCTCATCCAAGCTGCTTCACACTCAGCTACAAATTGGTCTCCTGAGAGCTAGAGATCACGGCATGATTCCACGAACAAGACCACATCATCCGCAAATAGCAGAAACAACATTCTGAGATCACCAAACTGGACCCCTTCAACCCCCTGGCTGTACTGAGAATTTCAGAAAAATTATAAACAGAATTGGTGCCAACTTACAGAGCACCCCCACAGCAAACCTTTTGAGAACATCGATGAATGACTTCTCTGTCTACAAAATGTATGTAGACTGGTTGGGCAAACTTCCATACCCCCTCAAAGACACTAACAAAGGTAAAGACCTAGTCTGGTGTTCCATGGCTAGAAGGGAAAATGCATTGTTTCTCCTGAATTTGAGTCTGCCATCAACTGGACTTTCTTCCCTAGCACACTTGTAAACATTTAACAGGGAGTCTGAGGAGTGTGAATCCCCTGTACAGTAATTGGAACACACCCTCAGGTTCCCCCTTTTGAAAATAGTAAACCACCACCTCAGCCTGCCAATCCAGTGCCATTGTCCACATAGTGTTGCAAAGGTGTCAACCAAGACAGCCCAGCAACATCCAGAGCCTTAAGGAACTAAGGGCAGATTTCATCCACCTCTGGAGCTTTGTAACTACTGTAGTGGGCATGACCGTGTCCGCTCTGATACACCTTTGTATTTTTGAACTGTTCCTGAGATGACCTTTACTGACCTCTCAGTAAAGCAAGACATTTACTACAAATTATTCCATTAGTTGTAATCTGAGAACATAGTCACCAAAAGAGACTATTGGCTTCTTTAATTTTATTCTAATGTAATCAAAAGAATAACATTTTGTCATTTTCATGATGTGTGCTTTTATGCTGTGTTATTCTGTAATGTGAAACATCACTGTGTCCACTGCTGTGTGAAAGTTGAAGGCTCAGGTCAAAGAGACCCGGCCGTTTTGTTTAGAAATGCAGAAGACAGTTAATCCGTTGTTTTCATGAGAATGACTCCAGTACTCTCTGACTTTTCCTAAACAATTTCTCTCTGCTCTGAATTTCACCTTGAATCGTGATAACAACAAGTGAACTGCTCGACTGGTTCTTTTGGACCAATGGGGAAGAGACAAGTCTCTCTCATCTCAGATCTTCTACTAAGGTTCTAAGCTTTTGCTGAAACGTGGAGTTTTTGCTGGGAACTTCAAGACATGAGGTCGTCCCAAAGAGCTGGATGAACGTCAGTCACACGCTAAGGACACGTCATTCAGTTAAAGACTAATAACATGTTGTTATGAGTCCACTTCGAACCGAGCGTAAGCTCAAAACTTTGTTTATTCCTTCCTGGAATAAGTTATCTTGAGCCAGAGGCCAGGAGCTGACGCATTTTCTGATGACCAACGCGAAACCAGGAGACGTTGGAAGGTAAACGAATAACCTGCTCAGATGTACTGGTCCCCACAAGGAACCCGTGCATCTGAAAAGCTACAAGGTCTTCTCTTACCAGGCTGTCGTCAAAAGGTAAAGAGCTGTTTACAAACGTACCTGGGATTTAGCAGAAGTCGGATGGAAAGTGTCATTTCTGGTTACACTCAAGATAAATAACTTCCTCTCTTAACCTCTCCCTATATTCCTCTTAAATCTCTCCTATCTCCATTCAAGCTGGTAACTATATTTAAGCTAAAGAGCCACAGACTAAGTATAATGACATCCTGTATTTATGTCTGTTGTTACAATTTAAATGTGCTGACGTATTAAATTGCAAGAAAGTGAAATCATGTCAATCAAGTGTAATGGTGTTAATTTAGTTGATTTATTTTAAATAAATGGTAGTGTCTTTGACATACCAAACTAAGTTAACGTTTCCATTGTCACTCTATGGCTTCTGTTTTACTTATCCATCATAAAGATCACAGAAATATTGGGTAAACGGAAAAAGAAAAGAATCCGTGAAATTACTATTCAATCTGAATAAGTAAATTAATTAAGGTAAAGAGGTCAGTATTAATATTGACCTCCTATATATCCTTTACATCTGGGTGGCACCGTACGTGTTTAAAGACACAATATGGTGGTTACCCTCATGTTTACTTCACTACCCTGGCATCCTTAGCCTCGGTTATGGATGAACCCTAAGCTTTTTAACTCCTCCTACCTTCCTCTATAGAAACTGAACTAGTGTGATTGTGAAGTTGTTAGAAGTATTCCTTTCACCTCCTGAAAACATCACTGTTTGACGTCAACAGTACCCCACCTCCACTGTATGACGTGTTGGTTAAGTGCTGCTTTCCCAGCCTCAGCTGACTGATAGTTTGCCACAATCTTCTTGGACTCAATCAAGAGTCTATCCAAGGCCTTACAGAAATTCTCCCATATCTGAGCTTTTGCTGCAGCAACAGCCAGGGCTGAAGCCCATACACTCCACTGATACCCCTCAGCTACTTCTGGAGTCCTAACAGCTACAAGGCCCAATAGGACTCCTTCTTCAGCTTGTTGGCCTCCTTCACCTAGGGTGTCCACTACCAAGCTCAAGAATGGCAGCCATAAGAGGTACCAACATACATGTGGCCATAGCTCAGAGCAGTTGCCTCAACAGTGGTAACATGCTCCACTTTGACTCAATGTCCCTGTCTCTGCTGGGATGTGGTTGTTGTAGCTCTGTTGGAGATAGGGGTTGAGGAACCTTCTGAAAGGTTCCTCAGCCAGGCATTGCCAGAAAACCTTTACTACCGTATTATCCGGACTATAGGTCGTGGCTTTTTATCATTTTTTCATGGCCTGCGACCTATAGTCAGGTGTGACCTATATATGGCTTTTTATAAAATAAGCTGATTTGTAATAATTTATTAACAAAAATTAAACTGAGACACACTCTTACAATAATGTCAGCTAACAAATATATATTTTTAGGTGTTTATCCTGCTAAAATTATTCATTTATTAAAGAAAAGTTCAGCTCAGACACATATTTGCTATAATTTTTATCAAACAATTAATTGTTTTTAAGTGTTAATCTTCTTAAAAGCCTTGCTGTGCGCTCCTGTGGAAGAGACATTTGCAGCAGAGCTAAACACGGTCCACATTTTGACGTAGGTGCGACCTATATTCAGGTGCGACCTATATACAGTATATGAATTTTTCCAATTCTTTGGCAATAATTGGACAATGCGACCTATACTCGGGTGTGACCTATAGTCCGAAAAATACGGTACATGTTTGGGTCTACAAAATCTGTCCGGCATCTTACTTTCCCATCTGATCCAACTCACCACCATTTGGTAATCGTTTGGCAGCTCAGCACCTTTCTTTCTTCACCCTAGTGTCCAAAACATACCAATTGGACTTATCAGTAGTTTACATTTACAATGCTTTGCACGTTACTTGTACGTCAGCTTTAAATGTGTATTCTGCAGACCTATCTGTCATGGGATGGTGCAGTCCCTGTCAACATCTCCCTCAGCCTGGATAAGTGGTTGCAGACAGGTTCCAGGGATGGTAAGGCATGTGTGCTGCTGTTAGCACATCAGGTTAGTAAATCCTCAATGATTTTAAAGGCTGAAAGTTAGGAGAGTATAACTATGTGCTCTTCATCTGCTCGTTTGTGTGTTTGTTTGCTCAGATGGTCATGTCTTCTGTTAAAGGCTGTGTGTCAGTGGGTCCGGGGGGAAACTTGTACTCACAGATGGCAGAAATAACACGGAACTACAAGAGTTTCAGACAAAACATGACACACCAGGTAGTCTGCTAAATATAGAAACATTTGAGGCAGGCAATTTACACCTTTCATTTTAAAAAGCGTTTGTAATGTTTAAAATGTGTTTGTATTCTTTTGTTTTTTCCAGATATTTCCTCGTGGATTGCACAACCTTCAGGTTTATGTTGCTCTAGACAAAGTGTCCACTTCACTCTGTCATTCACATGAACTCTTGGCTAGAGTTCAAACCAATCTCCAGAGCCAGATGAAGCACATGGTGGAGCTAATGGTGTGCTCACACCAAGCAGCGTTTTGACCTCCAAAGCTTCCAGCTTCCATGTAAAGTCAATGGTGGACGCACCTCCAGCAGCCTCCTGGCGTCAGGCGTCGTGCGTCGTGCGTGTTGAGCGTGCTGTGCAGCGTTTTTCCGTGTACGTGAACCGGCGTCGGCTTCCAAGTTCCACCTTCAGCTGAGCTGAAGTTTTCGCGGTTCAAACGTTCAAACGCCGCTCAACTCTACCTGATTGGTTGGTGTGTCAACCAATCAGGGAGAGTCGGGGTGGAGCTATGTGACGCGGAACGAGGGGACGGTTGTGCGCAAGAGTTTGTCCTCAACAGCCCGTGAGTCCACATATCTGTCTGACCTCTAATATCTGAATCCACTTTGTCAGCAAAATATTTCCTAATCTACTGGACAAACTTTAATGAAACTGTCAAAGTCATTGGATGGACATTCAGTTCAGTTAAATTCAAAAATACTTCTTTAATCCCGAAAGGAAATTAAATGTTATAGCTCATCATCCTTGTTTCGTTAAAGAGTTCACATCTACAGAAGATAAACTTTTGGCATTAATTCAAAATGGTCATCACAGTCAACAGATCTAAGTTCCTGTCTACACACTGTCTTTCCAACATGATCTATTTCTCTCAAAAACATGGCATTGTTTCTGGAAATGTTTTAATTCATAAAAATCCCAGTAAAGCACTTACTATACCAGGCCATTTTGTGGTGCTGTACTTCCACCAAAAAAGTCACCAGGAACAGTAAGGAAGGCATGGAGCAGACTAGAGATGCATTTTACTGTTCTTTGGAATATCCCACCACTGTATTTTCTATTGATGAATATCTGAATTTGTCTTATTCTGAAATGTTAATAATGTTTTAGCTGAAATGAGCAGATTAGATTTTAATGTCTGAGCTGCATTCACTGTACTGTATATGTCTCAAAGTGACACCATATTTCTATGATTAACAGAGATCACTAATTTGCATTCATGAATTGTATATATAAATAAGGCTTCTTTGACTCACATTATTCGTGCATTATGCAAAAAATACATTTAGCAAAAACAACCCAAAAATAAGCAGGCTACGATAATGAAAAACAGCTTTACTTTACAGTTTTTGCCTTCAGAAAAGTTTTTTTTTTTTTTCTTGGTCTATTTGTTTCGTGTTTTTGAGCCACTAACCGCTAACTAATTAATAATATATAATAATGATGAATTCAATTTTTAATGCACTTTTCATTAATAAAAATCTCAAAGTGCTACAAAGTGTAACAAAGCAAAGATCAAAATAAAACAAGTGATAAAATCAAATAAAATCAATAATAATATCGACTAAGATCAAAGATAAAATCATGTGGATGCAGATTAGGCTTGCTTAAAAAATAAATAAAATAAAACAAGTGATAAAATCAAGTAAAATCAATAATGATATCAGCTAAGATCAAAGATAAAATCATGTGGAGGCAGAATAGGCTTGCTTAAAAAGAAAGGTCTTTATGCTGCTTTTAAAGTCAACCAGTGACTGTGGAGCTCTCAGGTCAGTCAGGGAGGGAGTTCCACAGGCGGGGGGCAGCCACACAGAATGCTCGGTCTCCCATGGTCCTCAATTTGGTCCGAGGAATATGAAGTAAATTACTGTTCTGTGATCGTAGAGACCGGGTGGATGAATATGGTGCAAGAATGTCCTTTAGATAGTCAGGTGAAGTGCCGTGCAAGCATTGATGTGTAATGAGAGCAGTTTTGTACTGAATTCTGTAGGTGACAGGAAGCCAATGGAGGTTATGGAGAATGGGTGTAATATGTTCAAATTTACGAACTCTCAACAGAATCCTTGCTGCACTGTTTTGAATGTATTGAAGTTTCTGAAGGTTTTTGCCAGGGATACCAATAAACAGGGAGTTGCAGTAGTCGAGCCTGGAGGAGACAAAGGCATGGACGAGTTTCTCAGCATCAGGAAAAGTCAGAGATGGGCGAAGTCTGGAGATGTTTCGAAGATGGAAGAAGCAGGTTTTAAACAGATGCTTAATGTGATTTTCAAATGTAAGATGAGAGTCCATTTTTATTCCAAGATTTGTAACAGAGGTGGAGAGGGGGATGTCTTGACCAGAGAAGGAGATTGTTGTTAAAGTTGATGTTTGTATCTGGTGAGGGGTGCCAATCAATATGGCCTCAGTCTTCGAGCAGTTTAATTGAAGAAAATTCTGATTCATCCATGCCTTTATTTCCTCCAGGCAGGCAGAGAGAACAGTGAGTGAAGACGGAGATAGGGATGATGATGATGTTCCAGTCCTGATGTAAAGCTGTGTGTCGTCGGCATAGCAGTGAAAAGAAATGTTGAACTGATTAATAATTTGACCTAAAGGCAGCATGTAGAGGGAAAACAGCAGGGGCCCCAGAACTGACCCCTGAGGGACACCACAGGAGACACCGACTGTCTGGGAAGTGGCATTGCCAAGGCTAACACATTCCAGCCTATTGGAGAGGAAAGAATTGAACCAGTCCAGGACAGTGTCACAGAGACCGACCTCCACATGAAGACGGTGGAGGAGGATACTATGGTCCACAGTGTCGAAGGCTGCAGTGAGGTCAAGGAGGACAAGGATGGAGGGAGAACCAGTGTCAGCAGCCATGAGGACATCATTTGTTACTCTCAGCAGTGCAGTCTCAGTACTGTGAGCTGCTCTGAATCCAGACTGGAACTTCTCATACAGAGAGTGTTGCTGTAGGTGGTCCTGCAGCTGAGCAGCAACTGCTTTCTCCAGCACTTTGGACAGAAATGGGAGGTGGGAAATTGGGCGGTAATTAGAAAAAATGTCGGGATCCAAATTAGATTTTTTCAGAAGAGGCCTAATGATGGCAGTTTTTAGAGGCAATGGAACATGACCAGATTGTAGAGACTTGTTTATTATTTGTGTGATTAATGGGCTTATTGCAGAGTGATTGGATTTTATGAGAGACGAGGGGAAGGGATCCAGGGCGCAGGATGAAGGCTTCATTTTCTTGAGGATGGTCTCCACCTCACTCTGAACAACTTCATCAAAGCTGCTCAGGGTCCCAGAAAGCAGACGGGTAGATGGCACACTAAGATCAGGGAGGTTGTGGAGCTGAGATCTGATAGTGTCAACTTTGTTTTTAAATGATGAGAGGAACAGGTTGCATTTTTGAACAGAGTCCTCATGAGTTTGTTTAATGGGATTAAGCAGATGAGTTATTGTGGAGAAGAGCTGTTTAGAGTTTCCAGGGCAGGTGTTGATGATGTTGGAATAATATTTGGAGCGTGCTTCTTTAAGAGAATAGGCGTACGCTTTCTGATGTTCTTTGTACGCTTGCTTATGTACCGAGAGACCAGATGATTTTACACGTCTCTCAATAGCACGGCCAGTTGCCTTCATCCTGCGCAGCTCACCAGTGTACCAGGGGGCTGAACGGGAGAAAGACACCAGTCTTGACTTCAAGGGAGCATGTAGGTCCAGAAGCTCCTGGAGAGATTGGTTGTAGTAATCCACAGAGTCATCTGCAGATGAGTGATTGACAGCGGTCAGGGCGTGAAGATCAGCAGACAAAACATCAGGGGAAATGTTTTTATAGTCACGGAACTGGATAGGTCGTTTTGGGTTAGAAGCAGGCGAAGTTGAAGGCACTTCCAGGGAGATGACCCTGTGGTCTGAGACACCCAGGTCATATACAGACAAGTTATTGAGTACAGTGTCTGTAATCACCAAATCCAGAGTATGCCCCCTGTTGTGCGTAGGGGCGTCCACATGTTGGGTGAGGTTGAGAGATTCCAAAAGAGACTTAAAATCTGTAGCCAGAGGGGAAGAGGAATTGTCCATGTGTATATTTAGATCACCAAGAAAAATAGTTTTTACAGGGGTCCCATCAGTGTCTTTCTTTGACTGATGCATGCATACTAGGCACTCATGTGAAAGCATTGTAGACAACTTGGATGGCATCATGCAATATTTGTACTTTGTATGTCACATAAGTACATGTATGCTCCTCTTCTTGTACCTGTGGAGTCTAAACAAAGTGAGATCCATCTGGGCCGCTGTGGCTGAGTGGTTAGAGCAGTTGTCCTCCAATGCAAGAGTTGGGGGTTCAACTCCACCAGCAGTCACATGCTGAAGTGTCTCTGGGCAAGACACTGAACCCCTCACTGCCCGTGATGTGTGTCCCATCGGTGTATGAATGTGAAAAAACTCTGATTTCTATTTGTATAGATAGAGTGCTGTATGAATAGGTAAATGAGGGCACATATTGTAAAGTAAAGCACTTTGAATGTCTTGATAAGATAAAAAGGTGCTATATACGTACAGTTCATTTACCATCTCACTTCATTTGGACTAGCAAGGAGGAGCTTATGTGTGTGCATCAGTGTGTACCACAGCAAATGAAAGAAGAGTTATAAATAAATAAATAATTGAGTTCATATCTGCAATGTGGTTCCCATTTTTCATATTAAAGAGCCATTCAATAGATTTGATTGATTTGTGAATGTTACAACAAGAGCAGATGCTCAAAAAGACAAAGATACCGAATGCAAGACAAAAAACATAATATTTTTTATGGACTGACGGCAAAGTAGATCTTGTCCTTTTGGTCACATCAGACATCTATCAACTGGGAATTATGTCAATCCAAATGCTTTGAAATAATGGAGGATTTCAGGCAGAAAATCCAAAGATGGCAGGAAGGGTTTTTCTTACAATGTTCAAAGCGTTCATGGTAAATTCTTTATACCCAAGTGTCAATCTTGTAGAACTATTCTCATTTCCCACAGTTTTTACATGTTTACTTAATTTAGGCCCTGTACACACGTAGCCGGATATCAGTAAAACCGAACAGTATTTTTTCATTAGATGCAGAAAAAGCATTTGATAGAGTAAATTGGAATTTCTTATTTGCTACCTTAAATAAATTTGGATTTGGGAATTACTTCATTAATTGGTTAAAAATATTATATAGTTCACCAACAGCGTGCGTCAGGACAAATAATCAATTATCTTCAAGCTTCTGTTTACAGAGGGGAACCAGGCAAGGTTGCCCACTTTCACCAGCATTATTTGCTATTTTTATTGAACCTTTAGCAGCAGCAATAAGGCAAAGTGCTGATATTAAAGGCATAAAGGGTAGAAACATAGAACATAAAATTAGTCTTTATGCTGACGATGTTTTGCTTTTTCTTGAGAACTCAGGAAACTCAATATCTAATGTTATCAAATTAATAAACTCGTTTTCAAAAGTTTCTGATTATTCTATAAACTGGACAAAGTCTACAGTTCTTCCAATAAATTGCGTGTTTAATAATTCTCTTAATGAAAAACTACAATCAGGTAACATTAAATATTTAGGTGTTAATATCTCTCCTAAATTGGAAGATTTAATAAAATTAAATCATATCCCACTATTAAAGAAAATTGAAGACGATCTTACTAGATGGAGATCTCTACCCATATCACTTATGGGAAGAGTTGCCTCAGTAAAAATGATGGTGCTGCCGAGAATAAATTATTTATTTACAATGATTCCAAATAAACCTTCAACTGAATGGTTTAAGTCACTAGACTCCTCTATATCTAAATTCCTTTGGAAAAATAAAACTCCACGTATTAGTTTAAAAACATTACAGAAATCTAAAGATACCGGAGGATTAGAACTTCCAAACTTTTATTACTATTATTTAGCCAACAGGTTAAAATATATATCAAAGTGGTTAAAACCGAATGCACTAGATGAAACTTGGATAGATATAGAACAAACTTTATGTAATGATATTAGGATTTCAGATCTACCATTTATCAGTACAGTTTTAAAAAGACATGTCTGCTTTAAGAGCATCAATATTAGCTCATCTCTGATGGCATGGTGGGAGTATCTGAAAATGACAAAGTCTTCACTTCTCCCATGTACACATACACCTCTCTGGAACAATCCTGACATTCAACAAGAAAATAACATGTTAAATTTCCCAGGTTGGAGAATGAAAGGAATTGATTGTCTGGAACACATATTTGAGGGCATAGACTTTATTCCATTTAATAAATTAATAATACAATATGACATTGATAATAAATATTTCCTACAATACCAACAAATTAAGTCAATTGTAAAAAAGAAATTTAAGCTTAAAAAAACATTGTTGGAAACACCAACATGTGTGTTAGAGTTTATTAATTTTCAACCACCTAAATTATTATCTAAAATATACAAAAAATTATCTAGAATCGATGACTCGATAGCACTACCTGTTGAAAAATGGGAGTCAGATTTATCAATCAACTTCGAACAAAAAATTTGGTCTCAAGTATGTTCAAATACTTTTAAATTGACTAGAATCTCCAATTTACAATTAATACAATATAAGGTTCTCTATAGAGTACATTATACAGGTCAGCGGATGTTTAAGATGGGCTTTACAACATCTAACAACTGCTCACAGTGCATAAGTAATATACCTGATGATTATATTCACGCACTCTGGTTCTGTCCACCCGTTCAGAGGTTCTGGGTACAGGTATGTGAAGACTTGTCTAAATGTTTGAAAGTTAATATCCCACTCTCTCCATCTGTTTGCTTATTGGGTATCTTTGAAGATGTTATACTGGAAAAAAATACATCCTATATGCTTTTCACTGCCTTATGCATCGCAAAGAAAACCATACTCGTAAATTGGAAAAATAAAAATAATCTTAGCATTAATCAGTATAAAAATCTTCTGTTAGATCATATTAGTCTTGAAACAGCATCTGCCGACACATCGGATCAATCTATTTGGCATTCTTTGATCGGCTCCGTTACGTAGTGAGGGTGGGGGGTCTGGGATCTGGCCTTGTGGGGCATTGGGGCTGGTGGGGGGGGTTGGGGTTTGGGGCGCCGGGGGGTTGGGGCTGCTTGGGCGGGGAGGACCCTGTCTTCGACCTGGGGAGGACCGGGGGGGTTCTGGGGGATGTCTGCTAGGGGCGGCATGCGGGCCCACGGGTGGTCGGTAGCGGCGGTCATGGGTCACCGGTCGGTGACCCGGCTGTGCTGGGGTGGTTTCGGGGCGGGTGCCGAGGGCTTGGGACTCTGGGGGCGAGTCATCCCCGGGCTTGGACCTGGTGGGGATCGGGGGGTCTTGGGCTCTGGCGGGCGGGTCGCCGGGTTATGGGCTGGCTGGCGCTCTGGTGCCCGGCTCTGGCCGGGGGCCCTCGGCTCGCTGGTGGGTTGGGGGTTCATGTGCTGGGGGGTTGGGTGTTTGGGGGTGTGACTGGTGGCCAATGGGAGGGGGCGGGCAAACCCAGCCTGGGTGTCTAATGTGTTATATGTTCTGAAAGCTATTAATATGAAGGGTGGGTGTAGTATTTCTTCTGGGGTGGGGACCAAGTGGATGTCCTTGATGATGGTCTTGGACTATGCTTGGCCGGTGAGCGGGCCCTGGTTGGGGCCTGTTCTCAGTGCTTCCTGGCTCTGTCGGCGGTTGGGCGGGCGCTCTTGGTAGTGTCGTCCTTGTGGGCTGACTGCGGTTCGCAGGGGTCGTGGCGGCCCTGGTGGGTGTGGGCTGTTGGTTCTGCTTTGGCGGCCCTCGGGGCCGTGTCCCTCTCTGGTCTTGGCTCAATGGCCTGGCGGTCGGAGAGGTGTTTCCACTACCTCGCTCCTTGGGTGGACCTTGGCGAACTGGGGGGGGGTACGCAGGGTCAGCGGGGGAGCTGACTCGCTGTGGGAGCATTGTTCCTGCAGATATTTTCTCCCCATCCCTCACCACGCACCTCCGCCCTCTTCATCTTAAATTAATACATGTAGGGAATTTGAGTCTCGGGTGTGCTGCAATGGTTCTACATCTCTGTTGTACAGAGCACCTGGGACTCAATTTTATATACACTTTAGACATTCATTCATAAACATCTTCATAAAAATCACATATAGGGAAGGAGTGAGCACATGGTTATGGGTGGCGGGATGACATCACTCTCGCCCCCATTCCTGTGCTCACTCAACATTATGCATTTAGACAATAAGGGCCTGGGTTAGAGTTGGAGTGGAGGGGAAACTGGTATAATGCCAGCCTTTGCTCCTTCTCTTTCCCTTTTAATCACACTTTAGAACAACACTCACCAACAGTACATTTGGGGACGGGGGTGTGTGTGTCGGGGTCTTGATTTGTTAATTTCGATTTTATTTATTTATGTATTTATTTATATATATATATTATTTATTTATTTTTCTCTTACCCCCCCCTGGTTGCCTGGCGGACATTCTGGGGATGGGCTGTCAGGGGTTGTGCTGGGGTGTGGGGAGGTTCGGGGCCTGCGGATTCGCCGTGGGCGGGGCTGGCAGTGCGCTCCCCCTGGGGCTGCTGGGACTCGAGTGTCCTGTCCTGTCGGCAGGGCGCGGGATGGGCCGGATCTTGGATATCTGCTACTCTCCACCCCAGAATGAATGGGCCTACCTCCTGGGTTTGGATGTGGGCTGCCCCATGCAGAGAGCAGGTACATGTCTTGGACCTAGGGGGTATAGAGTGTGCATCGGGATTATGAATGGAACATGTCGTTATTGTTTGTCTTGTGTGACTGAGGGTGAGGATGAGGGTGGGTCTGAATGAGTATATCTGTGTATGAATGTTTAAGTGTCAGGCTGGGTTTTGGACTGCCCCCTCTCTGATACTTCCGAGGCTACTTAGTGTCGCGCTCCTGCCACATGGCCCCCCCTGGTAGGTGTTCCCTTGCCTGCGGGCGTGCTTGGGGCCCTCACTATCTGGGGTTGGGCGCTTGGGCGTTTGTCGGCTCGGCCTGGTGGCTGCCTGGTGGGGCTCGTGCCCTCTGGTCCGGTCGGGTCTGGGCCCGAGGGGTGGGCGTCCCCGGTGCCCGAGCCTCGGTGACCGGCCCTGGGGCTACGTCGGCGCGGCGGGCTCCGGCGGGGGCCTGTGAATTTGTCGCGGGCGACACCGGGGGGTCATTGTATGTGGTCGCTGGTAGGGGTTCGTCCAGTTCTTCCCCTTGGTAGGATCTGGGGAGTGGGCTAGTGGCTCGTCCTGTTCGGGCAGTCCTGGGGACTCTGGGCTCGGGGTCCTTCCTGGGGTCTTGGGCTTTGATCGCTCCTTCGTCTGCCTCGGGCTTTGGGGGGACGGATCTCTGATGCTTCACAGTCGCTACTAAATGTTCTATTGGAGGAACCTTATACACTTATGCATGCTCACAACCACACACAAATGGATGCAGGGATGTATATATAATATATATATATATATATATATATATATATATATATATATATGCAGATATGTAGATGGGTATATAAATGAATATAAAAGTATATGTATGTATACTACTGTATATATATATCTGTAGATATGTAGATGGGTATATATATAAATGAATATAAAAGTATATGTATGTATACTACTGTATATATATAGTTGTAGATATGGGTATGTGTATTTATAGAATTCTACTGCAAGCTCATGAATATTATTAGTCTTTATGCATGTATGTTCCATTGTTGTGTTCTGTCATGTGCTTTGCAGGATTGTGGACGGAGGTTGGGTGTGTTTGCCTTGTGCTCTTTTGGTTGATAATTGTTGATTTGTTGCCTTACTTTCTCTTTTCTTTCTTTCTCTCTTAAAAAAAAAAAAAATATTGGAGTGAGAGGATGGCTAAAAGGTGTGAAGGGAGGCCATCTATAAATGGAAAAAAAAAAAAAAAAAGAAGTAAAACCGAACAGTTTATCATGCGGTTTGGCCTATCATCCACACGTGAACTCCGGTTTATGTAACTATAAACGAATAATAAAAAAACTCCGACCAAAGTGGAGATTTGAGAATTCTCCGCTTTCGAGTCTGCGTGTGGACTTTCAGAACCGGAGGTTTTTGCTCCAGCTGGAGCGGCGCTGACGTGACATAATGCTCGGTGAAAAATAAAAGCTAAAATGTCAACATACCTGCTCTGACATGATTCCCAGTCA
Organism: Garcialebias charrua; assembly: GCA_038048925.1. Classification (NCBI taxonomy): domain Eukaryota; kingdom Metazoa; phylum Chordata; class Actinopteri; order Cyprinodontiformes; family Rivulidae; genus Garcialebias; species Garcialebias charrua. Next base: position 14,492 of record JBBPBX010018647.1, on the reverse strand, counting down.
ACATTTGCCTGCGTTTTATTAACTTTGTACTCCAACACGGTATTTAATAGTAGTTCAACCTCGCGGTCTGTCCACACAAATGAAAAAAAAGAAAGAAATAATAACAGGAAGTTGTGGTTGCTTTGAAGGGTTGTGACGGCACTACACTGCCACCTATAGGTTCAGCATATTCATGACAACACTGTGGTGAAAATAACCGGGGACATGTAGACGAATATTTTAAATATTCAAACATGTATGGACAGAGATATTTTTTTTGCGCAGATATTCGTTTTTCAAACACCAGGCTACGTGTGTACAGGGCCTTAGATTTCAGATTTTTTTTGCAGTGTTTTAGTTTTATTGACAGTTTGAATAAAGTAATAAAATCCTTTGTTTGTCCTAGATTAGTACAAAAGTAGTTACTATATGGGTTTTTGCACTGCTCTTTTTAAGATAGTGGTGTTGTTCATCAACCTTGTGGGGAGTGGTGGTGCAGAGGTTAGAGAAGGTGGGCCTGTGATCAGAAGATTGCTGGTTCAACACCCGGTACTGACAACATCACAATGTGTGTGGGATTGGTGAAGCACCCACACCTGCCTCCACTCTTAGCAAGGCCCTTAACCCCCACCATCTGCTCCCCCAGGTGCCTTAGATAGCAGCTCTCTGCTCCACGCAGAGGGCTGTGGTAGCTCAGTGGCCTGTGGTTGTGTCAGGAAGGGCATCTGGCGTAGAAATAACTGCCAAGTCTTCGTGCGACTCAGTTTGCTGTGGCGACCCCTGAAGAAGGGAGCAGTCAAAAGAAGAAGAATTGTTCATCTTTCTCTCAGACGGGCTGTACTGAAATTGTAATTGTGTAATTCTGTTGCACTTTGGTGCAATGACAATAAAGCTAATTCTGATTCTGAACTTACAAAAGCTCCTCTCTGAACACATCACAAAATTCTTAGTTTCTCAACTTCCACAATTTGATCTTCTTCTCTGGCTTTACTCTTTTCATCTTCTTCACCACAACAGTCATCCTTCACCCCACTATGTGTATCAGGTTACATCTTCTACACAAAATTGAGTCTACCTGCACACTTCTGCCTCTTCCACTTAGTCTACTGCACACAATACATCTACCGGTACATTCATCATTCTCTGCATCATGCCAGCCAGCTCTTTACCTTTGCCTGTTATTGTCCCCACATAGTTTTGAATTGCCACCCTCAGTCCTACAGTTTTGACTTTGCTCTTCTCCTTCTCTCTCCTGGCAAGTTTCCCTTCTTGTGGTCTTTGACTGACCCAATTTCTGCTGGCACTTTCTTTGTCAATATTACCGGTGGTATTGATTGTTAACCCAGGCCTCAACCGATTAACAATAGTGTTTGTGTGTTATGCGTTTGTTTTGATGAGTGTTTTATGTCAGATGCCCTTCCTGACACAACCCTCGCCATTTACCTGAACTTGAGATTAGTACAAGAGATACACTGGCTTGCACTGGTCTGTAGGTGCCCTGAGGGCCTCTTTTCAGTACCTATCCCTTGGTATGGTATAGAAATCAAGGATCCATTACGGTATTAAAAAAGTTCAAAATGTTATTCATTGATTTGGAAACATCATCATAAAAAAATTAATCCTTGATAGAGTAAGATGTCAATCATACAGTTTTAAGGAGTGTCTGTACTTCATCTATTCATTCATTCAACATTTATTTAAACAGGTTAGTCCCATTTACAAGAGAGACCTGGATTTTAACAAAGAGTAATGACAACAGTGGATAACAACGACAACACTAGACATTCACAAATGATTCATACAAATTTAAGTTTTATTTTTTTTTATTTTTTTTTTACAATTGAAAACAAAATAATTAAAAGGAGAAAGAAACATAGCAAAAAAACAGCTAGATTGTAAGGCGGTGTAGAAAACTAAAAACAGGAACATGTCTGCATTGGTTTTTGCCAGGAACTTAACAGATGTTTAAAGCCGCTTTGAGAGGTCAAGGTCGAGAGCTTCAGATCTTTTTTCAGGATATTCCAGTAAACAGGAGCAGAGTAGGAGAAGGTACTTTTGCCTAGTTCAGTCCTCACTGAGGGAACACTGCAGGTAATCATGTCCTGCGAGCGCACGCTGTAGCTGCACTCACTCAGAGACATGTAGGAGGAGATGTATGAGGCAACAGACCAAGAAGTGATTTAAAGATGAATATGTACCAGTGGGAGAGTCTGCGTGAATTTTTAGTGTTATTTCTGACCATAGGCCTGTTTTATTTGATGTTGGTTTGTCCTGTGCTCCAGTTAAATCCTGCGCTCCTGCCCAGCGACATAGAGTTTTTAACCCTTCCACTGCTGGTCAGTTCTCTGCTGCCTTTGAACAGCTCTGTGCTCTATCTGACTCTGCTGCTGACACCGAACAGCTGAGCTCCTGGTTTGACTCCTCCTGTCAAACCATTCTTGACTCTGTGGCTCCATCTAAACTGGTGCGGCCTAAAGCCAGATCTGAACCCTGGTTCAATGAAAAAACTCTTGCAGCCAGACAGGAGTGCCGCAGAGCTGAATGGAGATGGAAAAAGGATAAACTGGAGGTTTCATTTCACATTTTAAAGGACTGAACGTCAGTATCAGAACATTGTTAAAGAGGCCAAAAAACAATACTTGTCAGACACCTGCTGAACTTGATAGATATGTAACATTATTTCTTTTGTAAATATGATGCTGAGACACAGCAGAAAGCGGGTGCACAAAAAAAATCAAGTAAAAACCAGATGCTGCTCAATCTTAGTTAAACTGGACTTTCATTTATTCTGACATCTTTGTTCTACAGGTGAGATGCTGACGATTCTCTTGGACAAAGACGCTTCGTATAACCCTACTAAAAGAACATGTTTTCTTTAGTCTTTTACTCATGGCTGGGATTTTTAAATGAAGTGAATATTTTGTATTGTGCAGCTTTATAGGTTTCTTTTCATTTAAATGATTCAGTGTTATTCAAAGGTTTCCTTGTTGTGTTTGATGATTATTTTTGTGTCTGTCAGATGCTGTTATGGTCTGGATCTCGCAGAGTGAACTCAGGAGAGGAGATGTTTTACTCGGAGTCACAGCTGACAGTGATGGGTCGACCTCACCGATGCACGTTCACACTCGCCCTTACTAACTCCTCTACTGCTCAGAGGACAAACATGTCCCTCTTCTCTGAGGTAAAACATGTAGTGAATATGCAACAGATATACACACGTGATTGTTATGCTCTGACTGTTCTCTCTCAAAAATGTGTCCACATACAGAGTTCCCAATGAGACAGTCCTTATATTTAGAGTTGCGTGTTCTTTCACTTGGTTCCAAATGTATTTAATTTTTAGATTGTCATTACTGAATTGTGCTTGTTGTGAAATGCGTCTCAGCAGGACATGAGGGCTCTCCAGGACCCTGTCACTTTGTTGAAAAGATTTTATCAAGTGCATTGAAAGTCCAGCTGACCAGATTCATGACAGTAGTTTTAGTTTCAGAAAATGTGTAAAATAGGAGCTCCGGTACACAGAGAGCAAAAAAAAATTTTTTAAAAAAGCAGGAGGAGGAGAAAAGCATCTGCCTTGCACGAGTGAGGAAACCTTCAAGTTTTTTTTTTTAAACAATACATGTATAAAAGTACAGACTATAATCTAAGGATGAGTTAGTTATGGTTGAAACGATTGCAAAGTGATCATGCATCTGATAAATCACATGCTGCAATGGAAACAGAATATTTGGAGCATCATGGTCATTACCTACATGCACTAATATAAATCTGTATTTTTGTTCAGTAGTTTGTATTTTTTGTTACTGGTGGTTTTTTTTGTTGATGTTTTTTTTTTACCATAATATGATGTCCATCTTTTTTAGTAGCAAGTAGATAATTTGAGCATGGAGGTGGGGGTCAATGCCCTGTCTTGGCCTCATGGGTCAAGTCTCCAGGTGCAGGCTGCACTGGACCACAGAGAGAAGATTTGGCTGAATGGGACGCTGGAGGGACCATGTCTTCAGACGACGGCAGGTTATGAATGGTACAGACAGCATAATCCTCAGCACTCAACACAATAATACCACAAATATTAAGACCGTACATTAATAAAAAGATGTCTGTGCAGCTCCAGACCTCTGTGAGGATCTCACGTCAGTGGTGTGTGTAGCAGCCAATCACGGTTTGAGGATGGATGTGCAGAGAACAGAAGCCTGCAGCAAATCTGAAGCTCCTGGAAGTTTGTCTCTGGGAATGACTAATCAGAGGCTAACGCTGAGAGCCCGGGGCTGTTTGGATGGTTTAACTGCTGGGGAGGTACCACTAATGGCACCCAAAGAATTCCAAGCGTTAAATCCGAGCGATACCTTTTAATAACTTGCTTTTGTTCATGTCACAGGAACAAATCCATTATTTCAGCTCTTGGTTTCAGGATAAAATTGTGGAGAGACTGAAAACGTTGGGGCAAATTGTAACAGAAATCAGCAGTCAGGTACGTGAACACACGAGCCTCTGGTGGCTCATCTCTTAACCCTTGTGCGATCTTAACATTCTGTTTACTTCCCTTGTCCTACGGGTCAAAAATGACCCGCACTACCAAAGACCCAAAATAAAGCAGCTTTATTGAACTTTAAATCCAAAATCCATTTTCCACGATGAAACAACCTATTTATCAATGCATCTCAATTATTTATTTTTTTAATATTTTTTTATCATGTATTTTTGTTACACAATACAAAAAGACAATCACCAGTTAACAGTATTACACTTTTTTTTTTACCACAAACCAACTGTCAAAACAGTTTTCTTTTACACAGTAAAGGTTTATTATGGCTATTATATAAATGTAAAGTAATTATTTCTGAATTATTTATATTGAAAGGGAAAAAACAGTCAACAATCTGGAACTTTTTTGTCACGTTTATTTTTTAAATATTTTTTAGGAAGTGAATTATAAAAATACTTCTCTCATAACACAACAAAAAAACAAAATGTTGCTTGATTTTGTGAACAATTTTCAACTTCTACTATATTTATCACATGTAGGACAGTATGTGAGCCCCTTCTTGTTTGCTCTGGTGATGGACCGACTAACAGATGAGGTCAGGCAGGAATCCCCATGGACTATGATGTTTGCAGATGACATTGTGATATGTGGTGAGAACAGGGAACAGGTGGAAGAGAACTTGGAGAGGTGGAGGTATTCACTTGAAAGAAGAGGAATGAAAGTCAGCCGTAGTAAGACAGAGTACATGTGTGTGAATGAGAGGGAGGCTGGTGGAACAGTGAGACTACAAGGAGCAGAGGTCACAAAGGTGCAGAACTTCAAGTACTTGGGGTCCACTGTCCAGGAAAATGGGGAATGTGGTAAAGAGGTGAAGAAGAGAGTCCAGGCAGGATGGAGTGGATGGAGAAAAGTTTCAGGAGTGATTTGTGACAAAAAGGTGTCAGCAAAGGTCAAAGGAAAAGTTTACAAGACAGTGGTGAGACCAGCTATGTTGTATGGTCTGGAGACAGAGACATGGACAAAAAGACAGGAGACAGAACTGGAAGTAGCAGAAATGAAGATGCTGAGGTTCTCCTTAGGAGTGACAAGGATGGATAAGATCAGGAATGAGATCATCAGAGGTACAGCACATGTTGAACAACTGGGAGATAAAGTTAGGGAGGCCAGACTGAGATGGTTTGGACATGTCCAGAGGAGGGACAGTGGGTATATTGGTAGAAGGATGTTAGAAATGCAGCTGCCAGGAAAAAGACAAAGAGGAGATATATGGATGCAGTTAGAGAGGACATGAAGGTAGTTGGAGTGAGGACAGAGGATGCAGAGGACAGAGTGAGGTGGAGGAGGATGACTCACTGTGGCGACCCCTGAAAAGGGAAAAGCCGAAAGAAGAAGAAGAAGAAGAAGAAGAAGGGCAGTATGTGTGAACGTGAGAATGGGCTTTGCAGATGTGTTTCTCACATGTGCAGCACACAGCTTTTGTCTTGCAGTCCTTCTTCCAGGGGCAGAACTGGCACCTTTTTCTTTTGACTGACCCAGCTGCAGCCTTTATTATTTCTTAGTTTGTTTTTTTGTTTTGCTTGGCAGCTTGTGTGATGTGAGGGGTTAGCTGCAGATCAAGAGTGCAGGTGCAGGTCAAATGCAAGTTCTAGTGTCTTTGATGTGTGTGTGTGTGTGTGTGTGTGTGTGTGTGTGTGTGTGTGTGTGTGTGTGTGGTGAGGGGTTAGCTGCAGATCAAGAGTGCAGGTGCAGGTCAAATGCAAGTTCTAGTGTCTTTGTGTGTGTGTGTGTGTGTGTGTGTGTGTGTGTGTGTGTGTGTGTGTGTGTGTGTGTGTGTGTGTGTGTGTGTGTGTGTGTGTGTGTGTGTGTTAGAGAGAGTTTGTGTGTGGCCTTTGAACTTTTTTCTGGTGTTTAAATGCCTTTATAATTCACGGGTCAAAAATGACCCATAGGACGATCTTTGGACCCTAGTGGTGTACAGCCCACATGTAAACCTAGACAAAAACAAAGTATCACTTTTTGTAATGATGGGGTCACTTTAGGAAAAGTCATAAAATTTCAAGTTGGAAAAATATAGTTTAAGGTATTTTTTCTATAGCTAAACATGGTAGCGGGTCACTTTTGACCCGCAGGACAACACAAGGGTTAACCGGAAATATTGGAATGGGCAATGTGTTGCAAAGTATGTACTCCTTGATCATTGTTTTATTGTGTTACAATTTGAAAGTGAAAATTTCTTTTTATCATAAGTAATTATTCAACAAAAATAATTTACATTGAAACACTTAAATGAGGGGGAAAGTAAAAAAATAATAATTATGGATTCTAAAAATGGAGAACTGAAAAATGTTTTGTGCCACCACCTGTTGCAGCAGAAGGCCTCTTCATGCTCGTGTTCAGAAACTAAACACTGCATTCATTCTTCATGACCAAACTACACCTTCACGTTGGATTGGTAGAACAGTTTTCCCCTGCTGATGAACAAGTGTCAGGATTTGTGTGTTTTTTCTCCATATCTTTTGCGTTTTATGATTTGATCCATCTGTTGTGCTTGGTTTAGTTACTTGTGTTGCCCCTGTGCTCTCAGTCTCTGATCTGTTCTCACCCGTTCCTCCTCGTCTTCTCACCAGGCGTTCATTCTTGTGCATCCTGCTCTTTATATTTTATATATGCTCTTCGGTTGAGTGTTGTGTTTTCATGCATGTTGTCCTAGTCCTCCCCAAGTATACTTGTGCACCTGTTTCGGAGTTTATTTGTTAGTGAAATTGTGGCTGCCATTGTTTTATTTGGTTAATAAATTAAATATTTATCTGAGCTCCTCGTGTCTAGCCTAACTTCTGGGTTCCATGTTTCACCCAATCATGACAAAAACGTTCCCACAGCATGATGCTGCCACCACTACGCTTCACTGTGAGGATGATGTTCCCAGTGTGTTGAGAGCAAATTTCTTCATATGGTGAATTTATTTTTCAATTCAATGGAAGAGATTACAAACACTGTAGATCATAAATAGTGTAAAGTTGCAATATTCTTAGATCTTAAACATTTGATACAATCAATCAAAACACAAAAATCTGTTAACGGGAAACAATTTGTGAAGTTGGATGAACAGAACTCATCATGCTTGGAGACAGTCAAAGGTGTCCCCCAGGGGTCAGTACTTGGTCCAAAGCTGTTTATTATGTACCTAAATATATTTGTAAGGTCTCTGATGCACTGAAATTAGTATTATTTTCTGATAACATAATTA
>JBBPBX010018646.1:9069-26010 GCA_038048925.1 Garcialebias charrua | reverse complement strand
AGAACACCACGCTGATGAAAACATGACGGAGTCGTGAACTAACTTCACCACGGTGTGTATCACTAAATCAGAAAACTAAAAAGCCCCTCCTAAATTCACTGCTGGTGGTTATTAAAATGTCACCTGCTCATTGGGTAAAGTTAATATTTTTATTGAGTGTCACCATTGTTTAGTAAAATGGCATGTTGTGTTACAAATGAAACTAAATAAAAATTAACAAAATAAAAGTCAATTGCACCTCTAAAGTCACTGTGATAAATTGTCACATTAATTTCATTATCTTAGCCACATAGTGAGTTTAAAAACAGGATGATGTCTATATGAACTAGTTGAATGAGGTGTCTCTAAAATATCCTGATGCATGATCAATAATAATTTCAACAATTTTTTAATCTGTCCACAGGACCTGACTTTATTTTGTTAGATGTCTCTAAAATAGTTATTGAATCAAGTGTTTACATGTAGGTAAACATAGATGTTTAACAACTTGTTAAAATACACCAGAATGCAGGAAATATACTTTATTCAAAAATTTCTGGCAAAACATTTAAGAAATGAGTTTTTACTGTTAGTAAGTTTTATTTATATAGCACATTTCACAGACATGAGAGTCACATAGTGCTTTACAAAAGGAAAAATAAAATCATAAAATCACAGAAGTACTATACAAAAAGGTAAAACATAACAAACTCTAAAATCAATGTACAAAATTAACCAAAAGCCTGTCTGAAGAGATAAGTCTTAAGTTTTTAAATGCATCTGTTGACTCGGAGCAGCGCATTGTTAGCAAAATGTTCTGCTGTATTTGACTTGCTGCTGTTGTTGGTTGTTGATTTTTTGGTTGACACAATCTTTCCTATTTATGTTCTCATTAAATCAGGTTAGTAAATGACTTTTACCTGAAGCATGTTAAAAAATTACAAAATCTTTCGGGGGGGGGGGGGGGTTGGCGCAACGTTTGTCACCTTTTTCATCCCTTCTGAGTTTGCAGTATGCACTCTGAGCCTCACAACAGGAAACACCCAAACTGTAATAGCACACAAGAGGAAGGTCTATATCACAGACGTCCTTCTGACTCATGGTGTAGCCTGGAACACTAAAATACTGCTAAGCATTATGGGAAATCAACACAGTCCACTCCCCATTTTTTAGTTTCGTTTTTGATTGTGGCACTATGAGTTGTAATTCTTGTTGGTTTTGATCAACGGATACAGATTTAAACTATACATTGAACACTAATATACCGCTAAGCATTATGGGAAATCAACACAGTCCACTCCCGTTTTTTAGTTTCGTTTTTGATTGTGGTACTATGAGTTGTAATTCATGTTGGTTTTGATCAACGGATACAGATTTAAACTATACATTGAATTTGCATTTATAAATTCAATGTATAGTTTAAAAATCAAAACCAACAAGAATTACAACTCATAGTGCCACAATCAAAAACGGGGAGTGGGCTGTGTTGATTTCCCATAATGCTTAGTGGTATTTTAGTGTTCCGGGCTGCACCGTGAGTCAGAAGGACGTCTGTGATATAGACCTGCCTCTTGTGTGCTATTAAAGTTTGGGTAATACTTGTTGTGAGGTTCAGAGTGTCTTCTTTGGGTTTAACTCACACAATGTTAAGACAGAAGTCACAGAGTATAGTGTAATACACGTGCTCTCCATTCAAGAAATTCATTATTACAGCCTCATATACCTGAACGGTATCGGATCGGAAAAGTATCGGTATCGGATCGGAAGTAAGAAATGTGGATCGTGCATCCTTAATTATTATTATTATTATTATTATTATTGAACCAATTTTAGTTTTGTGACCGTAGAATTGTAAGCCACCTGAATATCTCCAGTTCTTCAAACGTTTAGCAGTTGACCTCACCAGCTTCTGAAAAATCTTTGAAGAGCCAACCTTTGCCGCCTTAAAGCGGTAAATTCACAAACAAGTGTGGATGCTGTTAACAGTTACAGGTTCATGCATTTTTATTTGTTTGTTGTAACAAGACCTGCTGAGATATAATTCAGGATGACCTTCGCACCACAGATGTTCTCACTTGTTCACTGACGGCAGAAGAAGGAATAAAACCGTCCCGTCTGACGTTTGTCTGTTCGTAGAGAGGAGAGGAGGGAGATCTGCTGCGAGCGCTCAGCTCCATGACCAAAGATCTTCCGGTTGTTTTCACGTCGGCCGTTGTGGTGGAGTCTGCAGCACGGTTCAGAGACAACGTGGTGGTCCAGCTGCTGCATCCACAGTCCGCCTTGAACTTCCTGCTCTCCAACCGTTCGTCATTTACTCATTTACATCAAACTTCAACACTTTTTATTCTTCTGTGCTGTTGTTTTCAATCATGTCTCGTACGGTACATCAAAATGTTCAGCTCAGTCAGGAAGAGTGTTTTATAATGTTTTTTTTTTTTAATAACTGATACTTTTTATATTATTTATAAAGTAAAATTCTTATAGACATATACTGCTATCTTGTCAGTCCCCTCAAAACATTTTGTATAATTTTAATCATTTTTGTCTTATGCTACTTGTAGCTACCATTTAGCTACATTTAGCTATTGTTTAGCTAATTTTGGATTTAAGCTACTGTTGCACCATTGCTTTATCTGTTTTTCTTATTGTAGTTACTATTTTACTTGTTTTAGCTTAAAGGAGCTGTATGTAACTTTTCTAACAATATATTTTTAACATATTTCTTCACTCTGTCACTACCTCCTGACATACTGATTTTAGACAAGTAATCTCTGAAAAAAACTATTGTCCCCTTGCTTCTCTAAAAGCATTTCTAAAAAGCCACAGTGACCCGCCGTTAACCAGCCAATAAAAACAGAGTTTGTAACCAGCCAATAAAAACAGAGCTTGAATTTGAATCAGCCAATAAAAACAGAGCTTGAATTTGAATTTCAGCAGAGCAAGGGGTAAGTTTCTGGTCCCTCCCCCTCAGAGCCATATATGGCTCTGAGGGGGAGGGACCAGAAACGTTTCTCTGTTCAAAATTTTCCTAAGTTCCAGCGTGTTCCAGAAATTACATACTGAACCTTTAACTTAAATTTTGCTGCCTTAAAGTTTAAAGATTGCCAGCTTCGGCATCTCTTTATATCATCAGCTACTGTTTTGCTAATTAGCTTTAGCATACGTTAATAATAATAATAATAATAATATTTTACCTCCTATATTGCCAACTTTCACATTAGTGTTACTGATGTTAACTACCAGTTTGCTGTTTGTAGCTTGAGCATATGTTTTGCTGCCTCTAGCTACTGTTTAGCTTAATTTTGCTTTCACATCTGTTTTGACATTTTAGCTGCTGTTGGGCTAATTATAGCTTTAGCGCTCATTTGTAATTTTAGCCTCTGTTTTAGCCATTGTAGCTGTTAGCTTCTGCCGTGCTGCTTTTAGTTCACTGCTCAGTTGTACAGTATTTTCTAACGTGCCGCTGAAGTTAATTCTGTTGTCTCAGGTGACTGGAGGTCCATCCAGGTGGACGACACTGCAGGACAGGTGGTCCACAGCTGCGTGGAGGCTGTTAAATCTCTCGTTGCGTCTCTGCTTGAAGGAGACGTGTCTCTTGGACACCTGCAGATCTGTCTGAAATACCGAGAGCAGTTTAAGAGACTTTACCTGCAGTGTACGAACCCTCTGCTGTGAATAACTCAAATAAACTTTAACACGAGCTCTGAGTTAACAGCTGCTTCGTTTCTCTCGCAGACAAGAAGAACTCAAAGTCCGTCGTCGTTCCTGTCGATGCAGAGGTCATTCTGACTCAGAGAGACTTGGATCTGAAGTCTTTCAATCACCGCAAACAGGAAATCAACACACTGATCAAGATGATGGCAAAGGTTACAGAGAGCATCACAGGTGGGCGGAGCTAAAAACGATGACGAGCTCCGTTATCCTCCTCGTTATCATCGCCCGCTGCCAAAAGCAAAATGCGAGCGATGATGTTTTCACTTGTGTCTGCGTGAACGCCTGGGGTTCATTTGTCTGCCTGTTAGCAAAATATGTCCCGACCCACTGGATGGATTTCAATAAAACTCAGAAAATAATTCCTGGATAAACGTCCGACCAAGTTCAAGATGGCCACCACAGCTAACCGACCCTAGCCCACACAAAATGTCTGTAACTCAGTCAGTTTTATGGATAATGAGCTAAAATGAGATGTTTTCATACCTAAGAGTTGTTCACAACACAGACTCCAAATTAAAATAGATACTTTTAATTAGTGTTTTGCTTCTTTTAGGTATCTGTTTGCTGTTTTTGACCAACATCTGACTACTTTTAATCGGAAAAAGTCCTTTACTCCTTTTAATTGTAGCTAATCTTTTGTAGCTACACATAAATTCTGTAAAAACTAAAATATCAAGCTCTATTGCAGTGTTGTATAGAGTTAAAGATCTATTAAATGACAAAGCAATGTATTTGTTGTACAATACAATAATTATCCCGCATTTAATTTATTGTGTTGAGGTTTGGGGTACAGCGTGCAAAACTATAACTAAGCCAGAATGTCCAGAGGACCAGACTTAGCTTTTTAAAAAATTTCTACCTGGATTATTGAGCATGCATCAGGGTATAACTAAGCCCATTTTTATTTTACATAAAAGAGCTATAAGGATCATCACTAGAAAGCATTATTACCATCCATAAAATGTCTTGTTTTGCAAATTAAAATTACTGAAATTTTATGATCTGGTTGACTACAATATACTCTTAATATTGTACAAGGCGCAGAACTTCACATTACCCTCAAATATACAAGCGCTTTTTGTAAAAAGACAGAGTACGTAGAATCTAAAGGGTACATATATATTTGTTATGTAACAACAGAACTAGTTTAAAGAGTAGGTCTACTATAATTTATGGAATGGTTTAGTAAATGATATCACAGTTGCAAAAACAATGACTTTGTTTAAAAAATGAATAAAATTAGGTTTCTGGAAAAATATATAAATTGGTTTGTTTCAAAATTTATGAATGGTAAAGTATGATGAGTTATTGTGTAATGTTTTTTGTGGATTGTTGTTTGAATTGATTGTTTGAATTAATTTTGTTAAAAAATGGGGCAGACATAATAAGATTTTATCTTCTTCTGCTTCCTTTCATTTCATGTAATGTTAGATTTTTTTTATTTACGTGGAATTGTTAATAGTTTTTTTGTGTCATTTTAAATTTGAAATGAATAAATAATTTAAATAAAAAAATAAAAAATAAATAATCTTTGGAAACTTTTAGCCAGCCTTTAGCTGTTCTTAGTTTTTAGCTGGTGTTTTGGTACTTTTAGCTAGAGTTCAGCGCTCAGCATCAACACTGTGTATTTCTCTAACTGAAATGAGTTGCATCTTGTTTTCATGACAGTTCCTGAGATGTCGACTCTTGAGGAGCAGCACGGTGCGGACCTCCACGCTGTGAGCCTGAGCCGACTGGTGCTGGTTCAGTCCTTCAGTGCAGACGGGAAGCTGCAGAAGACTGGTCCTCCACAGGTCATCTGGTATAAAACCAGCATAAATGTCCTCAAAATGTCCCGTGAGATGCACAAACTGCATCACAGCAGCCTGATTCTGTCCTCGTGGGTAAAACACTCTGCATCTTTAGCGTCAGTGAGGCTTCCCGCCCCACCCCCTGTCCAGGTGAGCCTTGCACAGATCTGCGAGAACATCTGGAGCCCTGTGCTGAAGGAGTTCCTCCAGCTTGGCGTCAGCATCGCCGAGGCGACTGTCACGCTGGAGGAGCTCGATGGGGTGCTGGTGGAATCTGGTGACCGGGGTGACGGCACGCTGCTGAGGAATGAGCTGGAGCTCATGTTGGAGACGGTTCCTGCAGCTGCAGAGGTCACCCCTGAGGAGAACTGGGTGGAGTCGAGGCTGGCTCAGATCCAGAAGTACCGCCAGCTTCACGAGGCAGCGGCTGCAGCCACAGCCGTGCTGAGGATCGCCGACGAAATGAAGCTGACCGGAAACTTCTCCGCTATCCACCCCCTCAGCCAACTGGTATGACCCTCTGACCTCAGGACCAGTCTAGTTAAATATCTAACCGTGGCTTTCTGTTCTTCTGTGGTTAGACCAGGGGTCTGCAATCTACGGCTCTGGAGCCACATGCGGCTCTTTGGTCCCTCTGCAGCGGCTCTTTCAAGCTTTGACCAAAACTGAATTGGTTGTTATTAGGCATGTAACGGTACTAGGGGGTGTACCGAACCGTTTCGGTACAGCACGTTCGGTTCGGTCCACCTGCGTACCGTTTCGGTTATTTTTTCACTCATTGAACGTTAATATATGCGCCGCGGAACAAAATTTCCTGGGCGCGTTTCAGCACGGAGCTATTATTGCGAAGCACGCGCAGCTCGCGCAGCCTTTAGCCGTTAGCTTATCACTACGGTCTCCTGTTTGGGGAACGTTTCTTGTTAAAAGATGAGCGGCGCGCACATTCAAAGCTGTGTGTGCGGACTTTGTTTCATAAAGAGACTGGCTCTGCAGCAGCAACACGTCTCACGTGAACGCGCTTGAAACTACAGTACGTCATCGGAATGTGAACGAGCAGCTTGCAACAGCGCTAACAACAGCTGCATTTAAACTACTTTTATCAGGTAAATCATATCAGTCCAGAGCAATAACACAAACTGTGAGTTTTTAAATATCTGAATGTAAGTCTGAATGTTGTTATTATGCGCAGGCTTTAAAGTTATTGATCCTCGCTATGAACATCCATCACTCAAAAAGTTCAGAACTTTATGAAAAAACAAAAACTGATGTCAACAAGCCCTGGAGCAAAGCCCTGCCCTAATGATGAGTGAGAGATTCAACCGTTCAAGAATAGGTAATGTATTGTTCTTTTATTATTATTATCTGTGGAATGTTCTGGAGAGTGATGTTAAAAATGCAAAATCAATGTATACATTTAAGAAAAAGGTCAAAAAGGACTTGCTCAAAAACTATATATGATGTAGCTTAGTGTGTTTGTGTATTACAGTTAGAAAAATTAAGTAGAGTTATTCATTTTGTGATGTAGTTTGAAGGTTATCATTGTTTGAACAAACTGTGAAATAAGGGGCAGATATAATAAGATTTCATCTTCTTTCTGCTCCTTTCATTTTATCCTACTTGTATTCTTGTATCTGATGAAACTGTTTTGTATTGTTCTTTTAAAATGAATGAATAAACATCAAATCAAATCAAAATTATCTAAATAATCTTTTTTATTCAAAATCATAATCTTATTAACTTTTTTTTTTTATTGTGTTTTATTTCCAGTCTGGGACAGACATCCACCAGAGATCACCTGCAGCTAAGAAGTGTGTGATGACTGAACTGAACTCTGAACTTTTCCAGCACCTGTCCCACCAAGAAGAAGTTGTGAGTACAGTAATGAGGACAAATACAGCCACACTGATGCTACTGGACAAAAACTTGATTAGTTAGATTGTAAACAGTCTGTTGCTGCTTATTGTTCTGACTGTTATTGTATTTATTAAGATTTTTATTATTGTTAAAATAGTTTTATTGTAGAGTGCTGTTTATTTAAAATATCATCCAAATGGGTCACTTTTATTTATTACTACCGGTACAATACTGTACAGTACAAACGTATTTTTGGCATATTTTCAAAATAAACAGTTTGTAAGTCTTTATTTTGTCCTTTTTTTTTTTTGTACCGAAAATAAACCGAACCGAGCCCTCCTTGTAGTTGAACCGAACCGAAATGGGATTTTAGCGTACCGTTACACCCCTAGTTGTTATGCAAACAACAAAAACTACTAGTTTTAGCAGTTTTTACATCATTTCATTTGCAAATATGTGAATATTGGAACAAGTACAAGGAGTAAAACTTTAACTTTATGCTTTATTTCTATACTTAATTCATTTTTCCACAATTACAAAAAAATACCTAGATTTGTATATCCAATAATTCTCAGTCGGGTCATCTGGACAACGTTTCTATAAAAAATAAACTGTCCAGATGACCCGACTGAGAATTATTGGATTTGGTACCTGGATTATTGCGCATGAACTTTCTTGCCTAGATTTGTATAGTTCATAGTTTTTATTAATTAAAAAACCTTCTCTTTAAAATAATCTTTTTTTTTTGTTGCCATTTGTCTTAAATTGTAAAAATAGAAATTATTACCGTAGTTATTTTATTTTTATATTGTTACCCCTAGTGGCCACAAAAGCCCCTTCCAACAAACCTAAGTGGCCCATGGGTCACCAGTTGATAACCACAATTGTAGCATGTTGCAGCTCTGAAAACTTTTATTTAGTGAACGAAGGCGTAAAATGGCTCTTGATTGTAAAGGTTGCAGACACCTGGGTTAGACCATTCTGAACAGAAAGACTTGACCAAACCTACTTGATAAAGTTTGATTATTTATTTATTTTACTGAAGCACAGCTGTGATTCAAGTTTGGTCATGAGTGTTAAGAGTTCACCTTTTCCATCCCGTGCCCGTCAGATGTTCAGGTGTTTGTGCATGTGACTGTTCAGCAGGATGAACGTTCCTTCAAGCAGCGGCTCCTGGGCTCGCTCACTGACGACCTGTTTGACGCCCGGCAGCAGCTCTCCACCGTCAGCCGGCGACACACCGCGTGTCTGGAAGAGTTTCTGAAGAGCCACGCTCTGGTCAGCTGGGTCAAAGACAACCTTAAAAGTAGGAGTTTAGCATTTATTAATGTAAATGATCTTGCAGAAGGTCGCCGTCCGCTCACCGCTCTGTTCCACTAACAGCTATGAGCGACGTGAAGGTTTATGTGGACCTTGCGTCGATATCTGCCGGAGAGAACGACGCAGAGATCGACCAGGTGGCCGGCTTCCACGACTCTGTGATGGGCTACGCTCCGCTGCTCTTCTCCCTCTCCCCCCAGGCGGGCTTCAAGGACTTCATGAAATGTGCTCAGCAGGTGTGGGACGCCCAGAGCAGAGACGAGAGGCTCCCGGACAAGCTGGTAATCATCACACTGTTCTGTGCAAAAGTCTTGAGTCATTCAGTCAGATATTGGATTGAAAATGACAAGAGACATGGTACATTATAACTTAAAGCGTCTGTGACATGATTTTGTAACAATGCATAAAATTGTCCAACATAAATATCTTGTATCATTCAACTATGTTCGTTTTTGTTACCCTGGAGGTTTTTCTCCCCAGACCCTGACAGTTTGAGACCCCCTGCTCTAAACAGCTCCTGTCTGTTGGTTTGTTTCCAGAGAGAGTCGACTCGATTGCTGGGCTGGCTGAAAGCGCTGAAGGAGACTCACGGCTCGGTGGAGCAGTCGTCTCTCTCTCTGGCCTCATCCATCAACGCTAACGGAGTTTATCTCATCGGGTGGTCTGACGAAAGCACGGAGATGGTCGGTGTTCGTTACGAAATGTTTCATTCACCATTTATTTCTAAATGTGCTACACGAGCGATTTAAGGTGTTTTCTAACCGGTTGTGTTTGTGTTCAGAGATGCCTTCAAAACATGGTGCAGGTGACGGTGAAGAGGGGCAGAGAGGAGAAGAGGTACAAGCTTGAAGATCTGCTGGAGCTGCAGAATAAACTCATGCTAATGTCTTCCAAAGGGGAACACGGCAGAGAGCAAGTCAACAGGTTCACAGAGGTCAGAGGCGCTTTGAGTAAGACTAAAGAAATAACAAAATAAAGACGGAGCTATTTTTAATTTAATTTAAAGTCTGCATTCTGTTTAGGTTTTTGAGGGAGTTCAGAGAGTGGGGACCATCCTCCTTCAGATGCAAACATCTGGCAACATGCTGTTCAGGAAGTGGTCCGCTGAGGTCCGCTGCGGCCCGCAGCAGCAGTGCATCACCGTCACCTTCCTGTCTCTGAGCGGGAGACAGATGTCGTACGAAGGTGAGGTGACGGAGCAGCTCCAAGAGCTCGCTCAGTCTATGGAGTCCTGCCAGAACGAGTGGTGCTCCTTCGTTGGAGAGATGCGCTGCGGCTTCAGCCTGCTGAACCTCTACACCTCAGAGCAGCTGGTGTACCTGTGTCAGTGGGTGTACAAAGTGTGTCAGCGGCAGGCGCCCGCTCCACAGCAGCTCTGGCACCTGCTGTTCCCTGTAAGGCCTCGCTGCTCGCTGACGGACGTTAGAGCTGCGTTTACGAGCGCCGTGAGCCGAACGTCAGAGGCTGACGAAGTAGAGAGCGTTGAATCTGAGGAGGAGGATGAAGTTTACGAACCTTCTGTGGACGTAACATCTGCCAAGCCGAGGCGCACAGAGAACATGGACCATGATTTGATGGAGTTTTCTTCTTCTTCTGAGGAGGAGGAAGATGTTAATCACGTCAGTGATGTGAGTCTTGAAGGTCTCTGGATGCAGTTCATGCTGGACATGTCTCAGTACCTCCATGAGTCCCTGGACATCCAGACTTTGGCCCACTTCCTCTCGTGTCTGTCTGAAACCAGTCCGCTCCACATGATGAGAAACCTTCCATCGGTCCTCCAGGAGGGGAAGCCGAACCTCGTGCTTTGTTCAACAGCAGAGGTTTTCACCACAACTCTGTCCTTCTACATGGAGAGTCCGGAGCAGCCGCTGCCGTCTTCTGACGAGGTTCTGGTGTGCAGAGAGGAAACCTCCAAAGAGGAGGTGGAGATCTTTCTACGCCGCGCGCTCTTCCAAGGGTCCAGACAAAACTGGCAGAAGATCTACTCTCTGGTTCACCCCGGTCTGCTGGGGTATGATGTCAGCGAAGCGTTAATGGAGCTCTACGAGGGACTGGAGCGATGTGCGAGCCCTCGTTATCGTTTGGTGATCGTCAGTCCCATCGTGCACCAGCACAGGAGTGTGCCGTCGTACTTTAGCAACAACAAAGTGCAGGCAGGCGTGAGTTTAACCGAAGGGAGTGCCAGGAAGTATCTGCATCACCACTTCACCCTGAAGTCACCAAACCAAGTTGCTCTGGTTTCCCCGGATAAACTGTCAGTGTGGACGGTGTCATCAGCACGGCCTGCGGTCGGTAAGATCAACTCGTTTCAAGGTTTATGCTTTTATTTCATGCTAAAGTTTAATTTGAATATTTTAGAAATCAAACGACATCTCTGGGAACTCAAGTTCATTTTTAAAAAGCCAAGCTTGTTCCCTATCTTTACACAGACATACACAAATTCATTTGCTTCTACTTTATTCAGTTTATCTAAATAATAATAATAATAAACAATAATAATTCTTAATTAAAGTCCTGTCATATATACCCCGTACTTTTAATGAAAAATGAATACTGTACAGTAGTATTAAATTAAATGAGCTGAAATACTGTAAATATAATCCATCTGAATGAAATAATTTAAATCTGTCAGTCTGGAAAACACAATCCTTTTAAGTTCATTTATATTCTGCAAAGAACTTCCTGCGCTATAACTGAATAAAATACATCTGACAACCCTCAAAAGGTAAACTGGAGAAAAGTTGATCAAACCGTCTCTTCCTTCAGAACGATGTTCATTAGAGGCACTAGACTGTGTACTTTTACTACAGTAATCTTGGTGTTATTTTGGATCAGTACATGTTTTTTATCCCCCACATTAAAAACGTTACTAGAACCTCCTTCCACCTGTGTAATATCACTAAAATTAGAAACATCTTATCTAAAAATGATGCAGAAAAACTGATTCATGCATTTGGCACGTCTAGACTGGACTATTGCAATGATTTGTTATCTGGGTGTCCAAATACTTCTTTACAGTTTGAGGTCAAAATGTTCTGGAACTTTACTTTAATATAAAATGGATCTTGGATGTTGATCATTTTGTTTGTTAGGAGTAAGATTTAAAAATGTAGCCTTGTTGACATCAGTGTTTTCAAACAACAGGGAAGTCTCTTTATGTGGATCGTCTGTATGAGAAGTTCCAGCAGAAATCTCAAAGTGCAAAATACATCAGGATCCGGCTGATTGAACCGTGTGTTGACATGGACCGTTTGATCAAGAGGCTGTCAGAGAAACTGTCCCCTCTGAGAGAGCAGGACCCAGTTCTTTTTCACATCGACACATCAGGAGTAAGTTTACGAGCATTTATACTTGCAGACAACGCGTTCTGTTGTTGGCTGTCCATAAGAATCAGTCTTCTTGTTGACTTCAGGTTCACTCAGGTCTGGAGGAGCTCCTTTTCCATCTCTTGGTTCTGGGCTGTTTGAGCGACAGCTATGGAAACCTATGGAGAAAGAATGAAGCTCATCTGATAACCGTGGAAGTCCTAAAAACGAACCAGTTTCTTCAAAACAGGCCAAAAGAGGTATAAATAGATGTGTAACCTTTGCCTTTTTTCAGATGCTGCATCAATTCCAGAAGATTAAAAACTTATTGCATTTGGCTTCAATGTCTTACATTTCTTATTATTATTAGGTAATTTATTTATTTATTTCATAAATTTCCATTTTTATTTATTTATTTCACTTTGTTCCTCAGATAAGACTTGGACTTCTTGACATTCTGCCCACCATTCATTGTAAACCTCCCAGAGAGGTGAAGCAGCTGTTGGCCAATCAAAAGTTCTCAACAAAGAAGAGCTTTGATCCACTCATGGATGAACAGGAGTTCTGCAGCGAGGGGATTCAGAGACCCTACCAGTATCTAAAGCTCTACAACCAGAATCAGGATCTGGATCGTTTTAACTACAAGGAAGGGTCCAGAGATGGAGATCCCGGTGATTGTCTTGATCACTTTCTGTTGTATTGTGGCATGGACGATCCATCTTGGGGTGAGCTGAAGAACTTCTCCTGGTTCCTCAACGTGCAGCTAAAAGACTGTGAGAACTCAGTTTTCTGTGATCCAGACTTTCTTGCTGGCCAGCTTCCTGGTTTTAAGGGTTTCATTGTAAAGTTCATGATTCGCATGGCAAGAGATTTTTCTTCTCCCTCTCTGAACACATCTGACCAAAGTCCCATGCTGCACATCAAAAGCAGTTCAGAAGATGACCTTGTCACTCGTCTGACACTTCGTAAGCGCTGGGAAAATGAGTCCCACCCATACATTTTCTTTAACGCAGACCACTCCTCAATGTCTTTCCTTGGATTTAATGTGCAGATATGTCAAAAGACAAATGCACTCAGTGCAGTTGACCCCCACAGCGGCAAGGTTCTGATAGAGCACGTAATGACACAAGAACTTTTTCAAGGTTTGCAGCGACAAAGGATTTCCCTCACCGAGGACTTCGATCAATTGCCGCGACCAGACAAAATCAAAAGGATTTCTTGTGTTGTTGGTGCAAGGAAAGGAATTATGGATAGGGGATTTGATCCAGATCCAACTTACGAGCTCACCGCTGACAATGTGATGAAGATGCTGGCCATACACATGAGGTTCAGGTGTGGAATTCCAGTTGTTATCATGGGTGAGACAGGATGTGGCAAAACCAGACTGGTTCGTTTCCTGTGTACTCTGCAGAGGGAGGAAAAACCAGTAGATAACATGGTTCTTGTCAAGGTTCATGGTGGAACCACAGCGGAAATGATCTATAGAAAGGTGCAGGAAGCCGAGGTGCTTGCTCAAATGAACATGCAAAGACACAAGTTAGACACCGTTCTGTTTTTTGATGAAGCCAACACCACAGAGGCCATTTTTGCCATCAAAGAAATTCTGTGTGATCAGACAGTGAAAGGAGAACCTCTGAAGTTGCTCAGTGGCTTGAAAATAATAGCTGCCTGCAATCCTTACAGGAAGCACTCTCCTGAAATGGTGGAACGTTTGGAACGAGCGGGATTGGGATACCGAGTGAAAGCAGATGAAACAAAAGATCGCCTGGGCAAAGTACCGTTGAGGCAGCTTGTGTACAGAGTTCACCCTTTACCTCCAAGCATGGTCTCTTTGGTGTGGGACTTTGGCCAGCTGAGCAACTTAACTGAGCTTTCTTACATCAGACAGATTGTCCAAAGGAAAGTAGCTGATTATCATCTGCCAGCAGCTTGCACAAACATCATTGCAAATGTTCTGGCTGCCTCACAGAAATATATGAGGAGTCGAAAAAATGAGTGCAGTTTTGTAAGTCTTCGAGATGTAGAGAGGTCCATGAAAGTGCTGATTTGGTTTTACCAGCACAACAAAAACATTTTAAACAACTACACTCACCTTGATGAAAATCACAAGACCCTGAAGTGCTTGATTCTTGCTGTTGGAGTGTGCTATTACCCATCTCTTGTGACCAAAGAAGAGTACCTGGAAGAAATTTGTGCCTACTTTCCAAGGCCAATGAATTATGCAGCCACATTACAGGAAGAGATTTCATCTTGTCAAGACCTCTTCCTCCAGAACATCCAGACAAGGGAGACTATTGCCAAAAACATTGCCCTTAAAGAAAATGTTTTTCTCATGGTGGTGTGCATAGAACTCAGGATCCCACTCTTTCTAGTTGGAAAACCAGGCAGCTCCAAGTCTCTTGCTAAAACTGTTGTAGCAGATGCCATGCAGGGCCAGAACTCTCACTGTGAACTGTTCAGGATACTCAAGCAGGTCCATATGGTCTCCTTCCAGTGCAGCCCTCATTCAAGTCCAGAGGGCATCATAGGTACATTCAAGAACTGTGCTCGCTTCCAGAAGGACAAAAACATGGATGAGTATGTGTCAGTGGTAGTTCTTGATGAGATAGGACTTGCAGAAGATTCTCCACAGATGCCATTAAAGACCCTTCATCCTCTCTTGGAGGATGGCTGTATTGATGACAAACCACATCCGCACATGAAGGTTGGGTTCGTTGGCATCTCCAACTGGGCTCTTGACCCCGCAAAAATGAACAGGGGGATCTTTGTCTCCAGATGGGATCCAAGTGAGGATGAGCTTGTGGAGACTGCCAAAGGAATTTGCTCATCTTCCAAACAGATTCTCTTGAAAATCAAACACCTTTTTCCATCTCTGGCAAAGGCTTTCCTGAACATTTGTAATGAGACCTCAAAAAATCAGTTCTTTGGTCTAAGAGATTATTACAGCCTTGTCAAAATGCTCTTTGCTGCAGTCAAATCCACCCAACAAGAACCAGATGGAGAACAGCTGGTGGAGGCCATCTTACGTAATTTTAGTGGACAGCCAGAGAGTTTTAACCCTGTTATATTTTTTCAAGAAGTTCTCCAAGATCTCTCAGGATTTCCCAGACCAAGAACCCTGCAAATGGTGAAAAAGAATCTTGATCATGGCACCAATGAAGAGAGCCGTTACCTTCTGTTACTGACCACCAACAATGCAGCACTCCATATCCTTCAGCAACAAGTCTTTACCAAAGGAGACTATCCGCCACCCGAAATCATCTTTGGCTCAGGGTTCCCAAAGGACCAAGAGTACGCCCAGATCTGCCGGAATGTAAACCGTGTGAAAACGTGTATGGAGACGGGGCGTACCGTCATCCTCCTCAACATGCAGAATCTTTATGAAAGCCTGTACGATGCCTTGAACCAGTACTACGTCTACCTCAGTCAGCAGCAGTATGTTGATCTGGGTCTGGGCTCCCACAGGGTCAAATGTCGTGTTCATACAAACTTCAGAATGGTGGTGGTAGAAGACCAGCAGAAGGTCTATGAACACTTTCCTGTGCCACTCATCAACAGGTTGGAAAAACACATAGTGGATCGGAGCACTGACCTGGAACTGTGGCAGCACAGGGTTTTGGAAAAACTGAGAGAATGGACAAAGGAGTTCTCCGGAGAAGCCAACGAGGATTTCAAACTGTCAGATATTTTTATCGGCTTCCACAGCGATGCCTGTGCTAGTGCTCTACTGCAAGCACTGGAGAGGAGAGCACAAAAAGTTGGCCGGAGTGAAGAGCAGAACGAAACAAAAGCATCTGAGGCAGACAAAGATGAACCGGCTACTGAGATGGAAGACGATGAGTTTGTTGATGCAATGGACACCGAGCAAGAAAATGGGTCAGAGGAAATAAACATTGATGAAACCAGTGAGGTTAATGATGTCAACAAAGAATTGGTGGAATTAGTAGAAATGATGGACATGGAAAACGAAGAAAATGACGAAGAAGAAGTTTTCAATTTGGCTAAAGGTTTATTGTTAAACTGCGCCACCCCTGATGCTGTGGTGAGGCTGAAATACTCAGATTTATCCAACCAGGAGAAAGAGAAACTCCAGAGATTGTACTTCCAGCATCAGCATCACCACTCACTCAGAGATTTTCTGGGAGACTGTTTGAACAAACATCAGGAGTCCAGCAGGTTTCTGGAGGTAATGCATCAAACGCAGCTTCTAATTTATTGGTTCTGTTCAGTCCTTTAGCAAGTTCGTCACAGCTCTTCTGTTTTGTGTTTCTGCACAGATCACCACTTTCTCCAGCTTGTTAACCAGATCAGATGTGAGGGTTTTATCTCATGCTCTGGGTCTGCATACAGACCGAATCCTTCTGCTCTCACTCCACCAGTTTGACACTGAAGTTTCCTTCTGCAATAAATTACGGTAAAAACTCAACAAACAACGTAGAACTGTTCCTTTATGATTGTCTGTTTTTAAATTTATCCATCTCTTTTACCAAAGTAATTCTTACTACAGACAGTAATAATTTTCCCCATGTGTGTTGGGCACACCATAGGCATCGCAACAATTATATGTGAAGGGGATTTGTTCCCCCACATTTAAAAAATATTAATTTGGACCCCCTACATTTACCATGAAATATTCGTATACCCAGTTTTCTTTCTATTTCTTCGTGAACAAATCCATTTTACTTGATTAGTAGGAGAATACTCAAACCACTAAAAGTCCATTCCGGGATTTCCTGATTACCTACTACAACTCACCGCATGCAGTGTTTCTCCTCGTGACCTGCCTCGGCAGGGCGCTCACGAGAGGAAATGGGTGGACACCTCTGTTTTGTGCGCTAGCTTAGCGCCACGTTAGTGCTGATTGTTGTTGATGGGGGTGGGGGGTTAGCATGTGTGAGAGAAGCAGCATGCTACATCTGTAGCATCTTAGCTAACACATCTGTATTGCGAGCCGCTAGTTCCAACAGTTTTCGACAGGT
>JBBPBX010018645.1:21255-37504 GCA_038048925.1 Garcialebias charrua | reverse complement strand
GCATAAATGCTAACTGTCCTCCGTTCCTGTTTCTCACTGTAATTTATCCAGAACGTATTTCAGCATGTGATGGTTCAACGCTAAACTCCACAATAAACCCTCTAAGCCTCCCGGCGTCTGTCCTGTTCCATCAGCGGAGTCTACACCTGCTCCATCAGCAGAGTCTACACCTGACAGATCTCTGTCGCAGCCCAGCTGCACCTCACAGAGCAGCACAACGCTGCAGCTTCTGTGCTTGGTAAGAACAGACACAACATGTTCCACATCACTTTATTTGTGCCGATAAGGACTTACTTTTATTTTATTTTTAAAGTTAAAAAAAAAGTGTTGAATAAATACTGAATATGCACCACATGTTGAACTTGTGGGATGAAATTATGTTCACAGGGTCCCAGTTACAGACAAGATAGTGCAGCAATACCAAAATGGTGTTACCCAGCGTAAAATAGCAAAGACTTTTAAGTTATCATCATCAACCGTGCATAACATCATCAAAAGATTCAGAGAATCTGGAACAATCGCTGTGCGTAAGGGTCAAGGCCGTAAAACTCTACTGGATGCTCGTGATCTCCGGGCCCTTAAACGTCACTGCACCTCAAACAGGAATGCCACTGTCAAGGAAATAACAGAATGGGCTCAGGAATACTTCCAGAAAGCATTGTCAGTGAACACAATCCACCGTGCCATCCGCCGTTGCCAGCTGAAACTCTACAGTGCAAAGAGGAAGCCATTTCTAAGCAAGCTCCACAAGCTCAGACGTTTGCACTGGGCCAGGGGTCATTTAAAATGGAGTGTGGCAAAATGGAAGACTGTTCTGTGGTCAGATGAGTCACGATTTGAAGTTCTTTATGGAACACTGGGACGCCATGTCATCCGGACCAGAGAGGACAAGGATAGCCCAAGTTGTTATCAACGCTCCGTTCAGAAGCCTGCATCACTGATGGTATGGGGTTGCATGAGCGCTTGTGGCATGGGCAGCTTGCATGTCTGGAAAGGCACCATTAATGCAGAGAACTATGTTCAGGTTCTAGAACAACAATCACAACATCATGGCTATGTAGGAGAAGGATCCGGTACTGAAATGTCCAGCCTGCAGTCCAGATCTTTCACCTATAGAGAACATTTGGCGCATCATAAAGAGGAAGGTGTGACTAAGAAGGCCCAAGACGATTGAACAGTTAGAGGCCTGTATTAGACATGAATGGGACTTCGACTGCCCCCTCTTTGATACAGCTGGGGCTGCTTGGTGTCGCGCCCCTGCCACGCGGCCCCCTAGTGGGTTATGCCTTTGCCTGCCGGCATGCTTTGGGCCCTCGTGTCGGGGGCTGGGCGCTTGGGCGTGTGTCAGCTCGGCCTGGTAGCTTTCTGATGGGGCTCGGGTCCTCTGGTCCTGTTGGGCCGGGGCCTGAGGGGTGTGCGTCCTCTGTGCCCGGGCCTAGGTGCCTAGTCCTGGGGCTACATCGGTGCAGCGGGTTCCGGCGGGGTTCTGTGAGTATGTTGCTGTAGGCCCCGGGGGGGTCATTGTGTGTAGTTGCTGGTGGGTATCTTCCAGTTCTCACCTATGGTCGGATCTAGGGGGTGGACGTGTGGTTCATCCTGTCTGGTTGGTCCTGGGGGCTCTGTGCTCGGGGTCCCTCTTGGAGTCTTGGGCTCTGGTCCCCCCTTGTCTGCCTCGGGTCTTGGGGGTCGGGTCTCTGATGCTTCGCGGTCACTATTGAATGTTCTATTAGAGTAGCCTTATACACTTATGCATGCTCATAACCACACACAAATAGTCAAAGTCAACTTTATTGTCAAAACTGCAATATGTACAGGACATGCACAGGATTGAAATTGCATTTCTCTCTCAGTCCCTCGGTGCACCAGTAACCATTTAAACACTAAACAATTAATAAACAAGCATAAAATGAAATAATAAAAGTTTAGTACTGTCCTGAGTTTTTTGCATAGTAGTTTTCCATAGTAGTATAAAAGTATAAAAAGTTTCACCAACACCAAAAACACCAACATTTAATAAACATAATCATAAAATGAAATAGAGTGTAATACTGTCCTGAGTTTTTTGCATAGTAGTTTTTCATAGTAGTATAAAAGTATAAAAAGTTTCACCAACACCAAAAACACCAACATTTAATAAACATAATCATAAAATGAAATAGAGTGAAATAGAGTGTAATACTGTCCTGAAGTAAAAAGTATAAAAAGTATATCTATAAAATAAATGAAGGTTCTGGCATTTGACAATTGTAAAGAGTGACAAAGCAGCATATGAGGTTAATGTACCGTACACAGTATATGTATGAGGTAGTTGATATTGGTATAGAGATAAAGTGGCATTCTGCAATAAGGCTAGTAAAAATAATATATACTGTATATCAGCAGTAGTGTAGATATAAAAAGTCTAGATGTAAACAGTAGTAATAAATGTAAACAGTAGTAATAAATGTAAACAGTAAATGTAAACAGTAGTATGACTATAGGCAGTAATGTAATACAAACATTAGTGCAAATATGAGAAGTAGTGCAAACTGAATGAGCACATGACCGTGAGTTGAGTGAATGACCCGTATTGATGACACAGAGTCCAGTGTTAAAAACTTTGTGTTGTGTGGTAATGTGTGAAAGTTTTTTGTGATTAAGGCAGTACAAGTGGGAGGGAGGGCAGAGCTGGCAGAGTGTTAAGCATCATGACTGCCTGATGAACAGAGCTGTCATTCAGTCTGCTGGTTCGAGCCTGGAGACTCCTCAGTCTCCTCCCTGATGGCAGCAGTCTGAAGCAGCTGTGTAGTGGGTGTGTGGGATCACCTGCCATGCAGAGGGCTTTCCGAGTGAGGCGGTTGCTGTGTAAGTCCTGTAGTGAGGGCAAGGAGGTGCCGACAATCTTCTCAGCTGCTCTCACTATACGCTGGAGGCTCTTTCGGCAGGATGCAGTACATGCACCAAACCACACAGTGATGCAGCTGGTCAGGACACTTTCTATGGCACCCCTGTAGAAGGTGCACATGATGGGGGTTGGAAGCTCCAGCCCTTTTCAGCTTGCGGAGAAAGTAGAGGCGCTGGTGAGCCTTCTTGGCCAGTGATGCAGTGTTCCTGCTCCAGGACAGGTCCTCTGAGACGTGCACTCCCAGGAACTTGGTGCTGTCCACTCTCTCCACTGTGGTGCTGTTGATGGTCAGAGGGGCATGTTGGGCATCCCTCTTCCTGAAGTCCACAACAATCTCCTTTGTCTTCTCCACGTTGAGAGTGAGATTGTTGTGTCCGCACCACAAGGCCAGGCGGCTCACCTCGTTCCTGTAGTCCGTCTCATCGTTGTTGCTGATGAGACCCACCACTGTTGTGTCGTCCGCAAACTTGATGAAGTGGTTGGAGCTGTATGATGGTGTGCAGTCGTGTGTTAGCAGGGTGAATAGAAGGGGGCTCAGCACACATCCTTGTGGGGCTCCTGTATTCAATGTGATGGTGCTGGATGTTTTATTGTGTTATTACAATGTGTTATTATAGATGCAAGGATGCACATGCAGGTATCGTATGTAGATATGTAGATGTGCATGTGACTGTGCATGTGACTGCATATGCATGTGTATGTACGTATGTATACAGTATACTGTATATGTAGGTATAGGTGTATATATTTATAGAAATCTACTGCAAAGCCATGAATGTTCTAGGTCTGTTATACAGATGTGTTTTGTTGTGTTCCGTCATGTTCTTTGCAGGTTTGAAGACGGCGGTCGGGTGTCTTTGCATTGTGCTTTGTGTGTTTGTTATGTTTTGTGGTCTTGCTTTCCATCTTTACTTTCTTCCTGTCCTAGTTTAGAAAAATAAAAAAAATCATAATGGTGTGAAGAGGATGGCTATAAGGTGAGAAGGGAGGCCATCTATAAAAGGGAAAAAAAAGACATGAATGGGAGAGCATTCCTATTTCTAAACTTGAGAAACTGGTCTCCTCTGTCCCCAGACGTCTGTTGAGTGTTGTAAGAAGAAGGGGGGATGCCACACAGTGGTAAAAATGGACTTGTCCCAACTTTTTTGAGATTTGTTGACGCCATGAAATTTTGAAAAAACATATTTTTCCCTTAAAATTATACATTCTCTCAGTTTAAACTTTTGATCTGTGATTTGTGTTCTATTCTGAATAAAATTTTTAGATGTTGGCACCTTCACATCATTGCATTCAGTTTTTATTCAATTTGTTTAGTGTCCCAACTTTTTTGGAATCTTCAGAGTCAGAGAGTCAGAGAGTCAGAGAGAATTTATTGTCATTTGCACCGCATGTAGTACATGTGTTGAAAACGAGATTATGTACACAGGGTCCCAGTTACAAATGTAGGTATAGGTGTATATATTTATAGAAATCTACTGCAAAGCCATGAATGTTCTAGGTCTAGGTCATCTTGTTTGTATATCAGAGTAAGAGAGTCTTTATTGTCATTTGCACCGCATGTGGTACATGTGATGAAAACGAGATTATGTACACAGGGTCCCAGTTACATCCAACAAAAACAAAAGTTTCTCTCTATAAGGCTTCTTCTCATTTTTTATATTTACTTTCCATTTCCAGACGTTATCGTTCTGTATCTCACTATGTTTACCACGGACTTCCTCTTTTTACCTGAACCGGTATCCACAGAAAATGGCGACCGGAAGTGACCGGAGTCACGTGTCTGCAAAAGACCGATTGGTATGTGCCAATGCAGGTCGAGTGAGGTGAAGAAATATATCCATTGTTATTATATCATTTTCATTATTTATAATCAGTTTAGCTGGTTTAACTGGCTCCAAGCAGCTCTTCAGAACAAGAACAAACTGTAATAATAATAATAATAATAATAATAATAATGAATTCAATTTATAACGCACTTTTCATTAGTGAAAATCTCAAAGTGCTACACACATTGAATGCTACACACATTCATACACCGGTAGCGGCAGACTACCATGCAAGGTGCTTTCCAGTCCTACCGGGAGCAACTCGGGGTTAAGTGTCTTGCCCAAGGACACAACGACACATGGTGTGGGTAACCGGGATTCGAACCGCCAACCTTCCGATCGGGGGACGACTGCCATTACCACTACGCCACGGCCGCCCCAAACTGTAGCAGCACCTTTCTTTGTTTTATGTATTTATTCAAAACCAGTATCTAGACTGAATTAACCATCTTTTTCTTCTTTTCCAGACAAGAGAAAGATAAAAGAGTCCAGTAAAGAAAAGTCTTATTTCTGCACTGAATGAACATGAATAACTGAACCAGACACAGCAGGAACACTTGTGTGTCTTCTTCTGGATGAAGCCGGTGAGACAAGGGATAGACAGATAGACAATCATTAGTTGGATGAAGGATTTTCATTTTTGTACATTTTTCACTTGTTACATTTCCTATTAAACATTTTTTTCTTGAAGCTGCAGTCTGTAAGTTTTCTAAAAATATATTTTTAACATATGTCTTCACTCCGTCACTATCTCCTGACAGACTGATGTTAGACAAAGTAATCTTTGAAAAAACTATAGTCCCCTTGCTTCTCCAGGTGTTACTAAAAGCAATTTTAAATACCCACAGTGACCGCCGTTAACCAGCCAATAATAACAGAGCTTCTCACGCTCCTAACCCACGCCCACGCCTGTCCCAGCCCCAGCAGCCACGCACGTTGTCGTTCAAAGGATTGCAAAGCGATGCAAAACTGTTTTGTATGTGACACAAATGTATTAAAGCTACAGTCTGCAGTTCTGTAGTGCAGTCTGTAAGTTGTCTAAAAATATTTTTTTTAGGGCTGCAACTAACGATTATTTCAATAATCGATTAATCGGCCGATTATTTTTTCGATTCATCGATGAATCGGCAAAAAAAAAAAAAAGGAAACAAGTTTTAATTATCACCTCTTTATTCCAAAATTTGACTGACATATCAAATCGCACAAAAAACAGGTTGCTACTTGACTATTCTGTTAGTAAAATATTGAATAATTAAAAAATAAAGTTAGTCAGCTTCAATAAAAAATAAATGTACACAAACATATATACAAATGTATTATTTATACCTGCACAAAATGTAGCTACTTTGTAAAATGTGTTTTTGAGGGACAAGTGTAACCTGGATTAAAGGTGTGGATTGTTTTAACCTGGATGGGGCAGCTGTGGCTGAGTTGTTAGAGCAGTCGTCCTCCAATGCAAGAGTTGGGGCTTGGAATCCACCAGCAGTCACATGCCTAAGTGTCCATGGGCAAGACACTGAACCCCATGTTTGTGCCCCATTGGTGTATGAATGTGAGCTAAAGCTCGGATTTGTCTCTTTAGAATGATTTGTTCTTTGTAATCTAGTAGAGTGCTGTATGAATGGGTAAATGAGGACATGTAGTGCTTTACACTACTATAAACAATGTAAAGCACTTTGAGTATCAATTAGATAGAAAGGTGCTATATAAGTACAGTACAGTCCATTTACCATTACAAGTGTGGATCATTGTAACCTGGGTTAAAAGTGAAGTCTTCGTCTTCAACCATCGACAGAGGCCTCATGTCAGTGACGTTCATGTAAGGATCTTTCAGTCTCTGCTGCTTGCTGTGGTGGTGTGCATGATGTCTGTCCATCATGAAGGCTGTCATTGTTGTTTTCTGGAATGAGAGAGAGTTTATATGTATTATATCATAATTTACAGTAACTCAAGAAATGCCTTGTTTCACTTGGTTAAACACACAAGCACACACACACACACACACACACACACACACAC
The DNA here is from genome assembly GCA_038048925.1 of Garcialebias charrua. Classification (NCBI taxonomy): domain Eukaryota; kingdom Metazoa; phylum Chordata; class Actinopteri; order Cyprinodontiformes; family Rivulidae; genus Garcialebias; species Garcialebias charrua. The sequence goes on along the minus strand of JBBPBX010018645.1, from coordinate 30,775 downwards.
ACACACACACACACACACACACACAAATATAAAATACTAATTACACACACTTGAGTAGATGAATAAATTACTGTAATTCCTGTTTAAATGCAATTCATCCTTCCATACAATGCAGTGACTTCAGACTTTGCCAGCAAATTAAAAGTTGAAGCTAAATCATTAAATTATCACCATCTTTGTGTTAGATTTATTTATAAAACACATTTAAACACTGCTTGTTTCGTTACATTAAAAATAAAAACACACACATTCTCTGTCACAGCTAAGAAACAAGCAGCTTCAGCTGCCAGAGACACTGATATCACGTTTTCTCTCTTTGAAACAGAACAAATATGTTTTGAATTACCTGCTGCTCTTCCTTCATTCACACGGTGGTGAAGCCCGTCATGTTTACATTTCATCTGCGTGGTTATCTCGTGTCGCGTCGTCACTTTTTAAAGCTTTTTTTATCTTTGTGAAGCGTCAGGTGCTCCCACACGTTGTAGGACTTATTTACAGTTTTCTCTGCGTCGCGTCGGTCATTTGTAAAATAGACTTTGAAAACAGTCTCTGCTGTTTCCTCCTCCCTCCTCGCTCAGTTCAGAAGCCACACACACGCGCAGGCGCAGCACGCTGACGCTGCAGTTTTTTTTTTTTTTTTTCAAACTTTATTCAGCCAGGCTCAGCCAGCTTTGACAAAAGCTTCACCGGTGAACAAAACAGCTCCGCGGCGCCGTGAAAGATGCATAATCGCGCGACACAACGAATCGATGATGAAATTCGTTGCCAACACTTTTAAAAATCGATTTTTATCGATTTTATCGATTCGTTGTTTCAGCCCTAATTTTTTTAACATATTTCTTCACTCTGTCACTATCTCCTGACAGACTGATGTTAGACAAAGTAATCTCTGAAAAAAACTATAGTCCCCTTGCTTCTCCAGGTGGTAAATAAGCATTTCTAAAAAGCCACAGTGACCCGCCGTTAACCAGCCAATAAAAACAGAGTTTTTAACCAGCCAATAAAAACAGAGCTTCTCACTTCTCACGCTCCTAACCCACGCCCCCCCCCGTCCCAGCCCCAGCGGCCGCGCAGGTTCTCGTTCAAAGTATTGCAAAGCGATGCAAAACTGTTTTGTATGTGACACAAATGTATTAAATTCCCCTTCTTCATCCCTGATCTGGACTTTTCTTTTGTTTTTTTGCCAAAAGTCAAGTGATCGCTTCCTCCTCCGCTGACTCCATGACTGAAACAATGAGGAAATGAATTAATTTGTCACGAGCGAATTAAACTCTGGTTCAACGTGGCTGCGCGAGGCTCTGCAGATTTTTTATTCTACCAGATGCCACAGCCACAAACTGTGAAAACTTTTTAAAATTCTTCCAGGATAAAGTGGCCTCAGTCAGACAGGTCACTGGTCTTGTTGCTCCTGACTACTCTGTTGTCTCTGTAGCTCCGGTTGTGTTTGAACAGTTTCAACCAGTGTCTCTTGCCACTCTCACTGATGTTGTTCAACACTTAAAGATCACCAATTGCCCTCTGGACTTTCTTCCGTCCAGGTTTTTAAAAGAGGTTTTTAATTCTGTGGGTTTCTGTGTTTTAACACTTTTAAACTCCTGCCTTCGTTTAGGAATTGTCCCTGCTGCATTTAAACATGCTGTAGTTAGGCCCCTTCTTAAAAAACCTCACCTGGACCCATCAATTTTATCTAATTTTAGACCTATTTCTCATCTGCCTTTTTTATCTAAAGTTTTAGAAAAAATTGTTTTTATGCAGTTACAACCTGTTTTGGAAAATCATGGTATTTTTGAAACATTTCAGTCTGGTTTTAGATCCCGTCATTCTACTGAATCAGCCTTGTTAAAAGTCCATAATGACATTTCCATGTCCATGGATGCCAAGTGTCCCGTTGCACTGGTGTTGCTGGACCTCACAGCTGCATTTGATACAGTAGACCACACTGTCCTTCTATCTCGCCTACAACGTTATGTTGGAATTTCTGGTACAGCACTGAAGTGGTTCACTGCCTACTTGACCAACAGAACATTCTCTGTCATGTTGGACACTCTTTCTTCCTCCACTGCCGTTCTTTCTTGTGGTGTGCCACAGGGTTCTATTCTTGGTCCTCTCCTCTTCTCACTGTACATGCTGCCTCTTGGATCAGTAATAGCCAGACATAATTTTTCTTTTCACTGCTATGCTGATGATGTACAAATTTATCTACCAATGAAACCCAAAAACAGTAATCTTCTCACTCCCTACTCTGATTGTATTAACGACATTAAACAGTGGCTTCACCGTAATTTTTTGTTTTTAAACGAAGGAAAGACAGAATGCATCTTCTTCGGCGATGATGCTCCCTGTAACTTTGGTGCTCTAACTTCCAAATGCAGACCAACAGTTAAAAACTTGGGGGTGACATTTGACAAGGACTTAAAATTTGATAAACACATAGCGTCTGTAGTCAAGGCCTGTTTTTATCAATTACGTCTTTTATACAAAGTTAAACCTTTTTTAAATCGTTTTGATTTAGAAAAGGCCATTCATGCTTTTATCACCTCAAGACTTGACTACTGTAATTCCCTGTATGCGGGAATTTCCCAATCCTCCATTAGACGCCTTCAATTGGTCCAAAATGCTGCAGCTAGACTTTTAACCAACACTTCCAGACGTGAACACATTACCCCTGTTTTATTTTCTCTCCATTGGCTTCCAATTGATTTTAGAATTAAATTCAAAATTTTATTATTCACTTTTAAAGCACTCAATGGTCTTGCCCCACTATATTTGACTGATCTCGTAACTGTCCGTGAATATAGGAGAACACTGAGATCATCTAATACATTTCTCCTGTCCATCCCAAAGTCCAACTACAAACGTTGGGGTGACCGGGCCTTTTCTGTCGTTGCACCCAGTCTCTGGAATAAGCTACCTCTGGACTTGCGCTCCATCACTCATATGGAGTCTTTTAAATCTAATCTTAAAACCTTTTTATTCAGGCAGGCTTTTAATACCTAGTACAGTAGTTCTTTGACATTCTTGTTAGGTCTTAATTGTTGTTAGGTCTTAATTGTTTTTAATTTTTAACTGGCTGTTTTTTATTGTTATTTTTGATTGTTTGTTTTATTTCTGTATTGTTCAGCACTTTGTGCACCTTCTGGCTGCTGAAAAGGGCTCTATAAATAAAGATTGATTGATTGATTGATTGCTGGTGTTCTGGTGTGCTGGACCAGCGCTCCATGTTTTTATTTTATTTTTTAGAACATTTTATTAACATATAAACACAGAATATTGCAGCGGTTGAGACAGGACATGCTGTGGGGGGAGGAGCTAAGGAGGCTGAGCAGAATTTCAGCGAGAGCAAGGGGGAGCAGAGCCATATATGGCTCTGAGGGGGAGGGATCAGAATGCTTTCCCTGTTGAAATTTTTTCTAAGTGCTGCATTCTACAGAAACTGCAGACTGCACCTTTAAGTTGTGTCCTTCAACATTAAATTTCCTAAACACATTTTACAATGTTCATTCATTCAACCTTTATTTAAACAGATAAATCACATTGAGGTTCAAAGACTCATTTACAAGTGAGATCTGCTGGACAGACAAAAGTGATGAAAACATCAAAATGTTAAGTGTGTACCGTGTTTGTTTAAATCCATATTGGAAGTTAAGAATTTTTTTCCAATTGCATTTGATCTTTAATGAATCCTAAGAAAATATTACCAGAATCTGCTCAACTTTTATTACTGTAAGAGTTCTGGCTTCATTTAATTCGCCCATTACGCAGCTCATTTTGGGGTTCCCCTGGCTCAGAGAACAATCCCATGATAAATTGGACAGAAAAGATAATTGAACAGTGGAGTCCTCACTGCTTGCTAGACTCTCTCAGAACAGCTGTCCCTTCTGTATTTGAACATATGGAGACCCCCCCAATGACATAGATTTGTCCAAGGTACCCTCTGTTTACCATGATTTGGCTCCAGTATTTAATAAACAAAGGGCCTTATCATTACCTCCACACAGACCTTATGACTGTGCCATTGATCTACTTCCAGGGGCTCCTTTCCCCTCTAGTCGCCTTTATAATCTGTCAGGACCTGAACGAGAATCCATCCATCCATTCTCTTCCGCTTATCCGGGGTTGGGTCGCGGGGGTAGCAACCTAAGTAAGGAGGCCCAGACTTCCCTCTCCCCAGCCACTTGGGCCAGCTCCTCCAGGGAATCCCAAGGCGTTCCCAGGCCAGCCGAGAAACATAGTCCCTCCAGCGTGTCCTGGGTCTTCCTCTGGGTCTCCTCCCGGTGGGACATGCCCGGAACACCTCCCCAGGGAGGCGTCCAGGAGGCATCCTAACCAGATGCCCGAGCCACCTCAACTGGCTCCTCTCGATGTGGAGAAGCAGCGGCTCTACTCCAAGTCCCTCCCGGATGACTGAGCTTCTCACCCTATCTCTAATGCCTGGTACCCACTGCACAACTCGAAACGCGCCTGCCGCCCCCTTTTGGCCGCTGGTCACGGTCCCACTGGCCACTGAAGACCGTCTGATGACGTACACTAGGGGGTAGCAGAGGGAGGGGTCTCTAGCTTGTTTTCCGGGTTCAGTTGTTGTGTTAACTGCACTTCCGACGGTCTTTGATGAGATAAAACGTTTTTTTTTATGTTTGGGGTGATCTACACTGGAGAGAACAGCAGCCTGTCAGCAGCAACTGTAAAAATGCCACGTTTATTACCGGAGTTTGGTTCCAATTCATGGAGGGTCGATCCGGTAAGTTTAAAAAGTCCAAAAAAAGTCCCGTTGTGGTTGTGTAATCAGATAGCGAGGCTCTCCCGACTGTTTGCCGGATGCGTCGAGCCGCCAGAGATCAACATTTGGGACGTCGGCGGCTCGACGGCTAGGTTGATTTGGACGCGCGCGTGCCCGCGAAGGGAACTTGGGCTGCCGCCGCGCCGCTTTGATCACTCGAATCGCTTCCCTGGTCGCCGTGACTCCACGCGTCTCCTCATAGACTTTGAATGTAAACCGGCCGCTTCAGCCGCCCGAAATCGGGGCAGTGGGTACTAGGCATAAGGGAGAATCCAGACACCCTGCGGAGAAAACTCATTTCAGCCGCTTGTATCCGAGATCTCGTTCTTTCGGTCACGACCCAAAGCTCATGACCACAGATGAATGAGAATCCATGAAGGAGTATTTCTCCGAGTCTTTAAACTCAGGGATTATTCGCCCCTCTACCTTTCCAGTGTGGGCCGGGTTTTTCTTTGTAGCTAAGAAAGATAAGACGCTACGGCCCTGCATTGATTATAGGGGATTAAATCAAATCCCCATAATAAATAAATATCCATTACCTTTAACTGACTCCATCAACGAACAACTGTATCAAGCCAAGATCTTTTCTAAACTCGACCTCTGCAATGCTTACCATCTTGTTCGTATTAAGGAGGGGGACGAGTGGAAGACTGAGTTTAAAAACCCCTTGGGTCATTTTGAATATTTAGTCATGCCCTTTGGCCTGACTACTGCACCTGCAATCTTTCAGACTCTTGTAAATGACGTTCTTACGCCAAAATTACACTACATGCGGTCCGCTCCGCTCCGCAGGTCGCAGCTGAGCGTCTCAAACTCCAATTTCCACTACCTCCGCTCAGCTCAGGTCCGCCTGCATGCGCCGCTCCTAGACGCATGCGCGGGATTTGCGGGATCGCGCGATAAATCAAGTGATAAATAATGAAGTCAGAACAAAACAATTCATTCGGTGGAAGAAGGAGAACAACAGTAGAGACTGCTGCCTTGATCTTCTCTCGTAAATGAGCGACAGGACATGGTTTGAGCAACAGGAAGTGAGGTATTACATTTTCAGAATAAAATACTTTATTTATTTATTTATTTATTGTATTGCGTTTGTAGGCGTAGTCATAAATGATAGTTTGACAGCATTTTTGTACAAATAAATCCGTATAGAGCTAGGATTAGTCCGCCCGTGGTGATTTTATTTTGTAAATACGGAAGTTGTGCTCGTTCCTTTTCCTGTTGGTGCCTCCGCACAGCTCCGGCGTCCGGCAGAAATAGAAAAATTTCTAATTTTGACGGACTGCCGTCCGCTCTCCGCAGCTCGCTGCCGCCGTGCGGAGCCAGTGTAAACTCTGTCATTGATTATAATGGGTGCGTATTTGCTGCGGAGGTCGGACCGGAGCGGGGCGGAGCCGTGACGCGTGTGGTGTAATTTTGGCGTTAGAGAATTTTTGAATGTATTTGTGTTTGTGTACTTGGATATTATGATTTACTCTCAAGATGAAGAAGAACACGTACAACATGTCAGATCTGTTCTCCAGAGGCTATACGAAAACCAACTGTTCGTTAAAGCAGAAAAGTGTGAATTTCATGTCAAGTCTGTACTTTTTCTTGGATTCCTTTTTGAAAGAGGACAGTATTGTACTGATCCGGAAAAGACCAAGGCAGGGGTGGAGTGGCCAACCCCTGAAACTCGCAAGCAGCTTCAACGATTTCTGGGTTTTGCTCATTTTTACAGGATGTTTATTAAAGACCGTGTAAAGTGAATTTCAATATTTTCTTAAATAAACATTATAAATGTCATAATTGTAATGTTGTAAATGAGTAAAAAGTCTCAAAATTGTAGCTCAATTAATTTTGGAGTTATAGATGAAACTGTGTATAAAGATATGTCTTTTTCAGGATTTTTTAGGCGTGGTTTAAACGGGACCGCGTTTCGTCACGCGGTCCTCATTAGTATAGCCCCACCCCCTGCAGCTCCAGCCGTATAAATTCGCCTCGGTGGAGCCGTTCACTCGCGAATCGCAGATAGCATCAGATAGCAATAGCATAGATATTTTGTTCATTGTTAGCTAGCTAATCAATTATGCCTCGTTCGTGCATCTTCCCTGGATGTCGCAATGGTCAGGGCACCCGTACAAATCATAACATGTTTTTATACCGCGTGGTTTTATACAGAGTATCTGTAGTGCCTGGATAGGTCAATGGATAAAGCGCTTGCCTTCCGTCCCAAACTCCACGGGTTCAATTCCCGCATGGTACAACTTTTTTTTAAAAATTCATTCCAGATTAAAAACACACAAGAAAACTATTTACAAAAACAGCGTAACTCTTGGAAAAAGTAGCTGCTGTTACAGAATTCAGATAAAAACAGAGCAGGTTTACTGGCTCTGCTGTCTGCCTCTCCACTGTGGGAGCAGGACACGAGCGCAGCTGCGCTGAAACCACGCCCACGCACTGACACGCCCCCAGCGTTCCAGGGCAAGGCAAAATCATGTTTTTTCATGATTTTTGAGACTTAATTTTATAAGGTAAACAATGTTTTTAATCAGTCAGATTTATATGGGTGATTAATAACACATATTTATGCCATGTGACAAACTAAAAACACACATTTAATTTCACTTTACACGGTCTTTAACACAACCATTTCTTAAATAACTCACATTTGTGTCCACTTTAGGAATCATAGCTGCAAGGCTAGACCCAACATTTGCAAAATAATTATTAAATCCATTTACAATTTCACCATCGTCATGGATTTCCACATCATTCTCTATAAAATTTTGTGAAAGCCCCGTTCTCACTTTATGCGTTTTCAAAACAGTATTCATTACCCTCCATGTCGTACGCATATCACCACTACATTTAAGTAATGATTTACTGTAATATTCCCTCTTGTGTTTCCTTATGATCCCAACCAATTTGTTTTTGTACTTTTTATATTTCTCATCAGCCTCTTGAGTTCTAGATTTCAAGAAACATGAATACAGATGATTTTTTTACATGCATTTCTTAGTCATTTGGTCATCCATGGATGATCCACTGTATTTTTATTTAAATAATTCTTTTGCACACAATGTTTTTTGTACAAGACCTCCAGAATCGTCATAAATGCATCATAGGATTTGTTCACATCATCTACATACATATTATACCATTTTTGTTTATCCAAATCATCTTTTAATTTGTCTAATGCTTTTTTTGATGTGTTTATTATTTTGTTCTTTCTTATAATTGTTTTAATTATACCATCATCAATCTTGTAAATAGTGAAAACTGGTAAGTGATCACTAAGATCAGCCTTCAAAATACCACTTAGCACATCGCCATCTGTTACATTTGTGAAAATATTATCAATTATCGTAGCACTTTGAGTTGTGATTCTTGTAGGATTTGATATCAACGGATAAAAATTTAAACTATACACTGAATTTATGAATGTACTGATGTTCCTTGAATCAGTGGTAATTCCCAAGTCAATGTTGAAATCTCCACATAAAAAAACTTTTTTTATTTCCACTCTTTTCCAGTAACCCTGACATTTTATCAGTAAACAGCTCAATATTTGAGGAGGATGTAGATCGATATACACAACTTATCATGATATTATTTCATTATTTTTTATTATCTCTATTGTTATCATTTCCAACATATTGTCCACAATTATTGACATTTCGCTAATCAATTTACATTTTATTTCATTGTTTATAAATATAGCCACTCCTCCACCTCTTTTGTTATTTCTATTCATATGATATAACTCATACCCTTCAATGAAAGCATTATTTATATTTCCTTCATTTAACCATGTCTCAGATAATGTTATTATTTTGAAAGTTTTATTTAATCCTTTTAAATAATCTGAAATGTTGGATATGTTTGCATTTAAACTTCTACAATTTAAATGTAAAATAGAAAGATCTTCATTAGTTGTTTTTATACCATTAAATTGATCATCATTATAATATTGACTCTCCTTTCTAACTGGAAAAAAGTTTCTATCAATCACTTCTTCAACATTGAAGTCTGATTCATCGTATGTCATTATAATTCAGTGTATTTGTTCATCAGACTATTTCTTATGAATTTTAATGTTCAATATGTTGCACAATGTATAATTATCTATCATCTAGATTTTTCTAAATTCATCCAAATCCTCCATTTCTTTTATTAGTATCGGATGCAACCCATCTTGTGTTTTTATCCATATTTCCCCATTTATTTATATAGCGCTTTCCAGCCCCCTGTGAGGAGCCCCAAAGCACTTTACAATACCAGCCATCCACCCATTCATTCACACATTCATACACCGGTAGTGGTAGCCTGCCTTGCAAGGCGCCATCCAGACCTACCGGGAGCAACTCGGGGTTAAGTGTCTTGCCCAGAGACACAACGACACATGGTGGACGGATGCGGGATTCGAACCTCCAACCTTCCGATCGGGGGTCGACTGCCATTACCACTGTGCCACGGCCGCCCCATGATTGCCTTACGCTGTCTGGGGACAGCGCCAGCACCTGGCCATCAGGAGAGGGGGGAGTTTATGTGCAGGTGTGCTGTTACATGCCTCAAACCGAGCAAAGCAGTCATTCAGTTCATTCAGCGTAGAGTTTGTGTTGTCACAGGTCTGTTGGGATGGTTTGTAGTTTGTGATGGTCTGTATTCCCTGCCACAGACTCCGTGTATCCTTGCTGTCCTTGAAGCGATGAGCTATCCTCCTGGAATACTGCTTCTTGGCCTTTCTGATGCCCCGGGCCA